>JBCEWC010017789.1:0-12306 GCA_038996855.1 Solanum aculeatissimum
CTGAGCATCCTCTTTTTTTTTTTTTATATATATATATATCTATATATATATATGATTGTAAAAATATTTTTACATTTTCTCTCGAGAAAATTCGAGGGCGAACGAATTTATTTCCAGAAAAACCAAAGGGCGCAGCTTTGGTGAAGAGACGAGGAGATCTGGTGAAGAACGACAGCGAACAAGGAACTTCCTCCAGTGGTCTTCATCGGAGGTGTTTTTCGACAGTGTACTTATTTTAGGTTTCCTCTGTCTACTCCATGATTTCTAACTCCCCACTCTCTCTAATTTGTCATGCATGTTCTATTTTTCTATATCAGAAACTCCAATCGAGGATTCTTGAAAAATCTTAAAGAATAACAAATGGGTTTGTCTGAAATCTATGTTATTTGTTCTAATTTAGGTCTGTCGTATAATCTATTTCTGGTTTAGGGTTTGCATTTCAAATTTGGTGAGATTTTTATGAGTCAAGTTCTGCTATAACTCTTTGAGAAGTTGGGTTTCAATTTTGTGAGTCAAATTCTGATTTTTAGTTGATTTTATTAGAAGGCTTTGAGAATTTTTGATTTCCGTTTTTGAGTTTGATCTGTCAATGTGAACTGAAATCCGGTCGAAAGTTCTGAGTTGTTTGTTCCCAACTTCAAGTAAGTGGGATTGTGACGCTATTTTATGCATCTGCTATAGTGGACTAAATAAGTGATGTCTTCAAAGGGCCTGGTACCAATTTATGCATCTGAGTCTATGTAAGGGGTTGTGAAGCTAGCTTTTCACTTTTGCCTTGCATTTCGCTCTGAGGCTCAATGGAAGGATAGTCGTAGCACAAGTTTGGAAGGAAACCACAAAAATTTTCTTATAACTTACGGTAGAAAATCAAAGTGTAACTGGAAAGTCAAAAACAGTTATATAAAATTGCTTATAAGTAACTAGAGGCTCTTATTTGCTAAAATACTTTAACAAACTTAATTTATTAAATAGAACATTTTAACAAACACAAGTTGTGAATGACATTAGATTTCTCTGAATAACCATTTGATTATTGAAACAGGAAATGGATTATTGTAACAAACACTATAATTTTCTGTTAGCTTATGTGCTGCAATGAATGACACTAGAAGTAGGAGCAAAGCCATAGTTGCTAAAAGTAACTCTTATACCTGGACCAAAAGTTCCAGGAGTTCTCCAAGGATTTAGTTTAGGTTGATCCAGATTGCCGGTCCTTTTCCATGTTTCAGTAATTTGATTTCATGAGTTTAGGGGTGGAATTTTTTTAATGGGTATGAGATCAGGAAAATCATTCGCTTGTGAAACTGATAACTACCTTCCAAAATATTCATCTGATAGTGGTCACTTTGCAGGATGTATTTTTTTTTATAGTTTAGTGACTACTGCTAAGAGAGACCTGTCCTTCATACATTGTTAAGTTTTCCTGATGTGATGGAAATTGTTTTATGAACTAAGTTCCCCTAACCTGTCATTCTTTTCAATAAAGAAGTTCCTGTAACCTAATATAGTATTGTTTCTCGCTGCTCGTCTCTGTTTGCAGCAATTACGACTTAACAACTGTAAAACCTCCCTAAACATTTACGGTCAAATATAGTATAGAATGGCCAAGAGTTTCGTTGAGGCCATAATACTGAGCACATGTCATGTTAAGGGTTTTTTGTGCCTGTGGCCTGCTCTTTTCGACTCTTGGTGTGAGTATACTATGTGTTTACTGCTGCTGCTTTTGTAGAACTATTTTACTTATCATCTGTAAGAAAGAAGGCAAGTGGAAATCTATTGATAATCTGTTACTCTTGTCCTGACAAGATGCTTTAAAATGGCTAAACCAGCGTCTGATGCAATAGGATGTGTTTGACTTTTTGCTGAATATCTGAAATAAAGATTTCTCTCTTATGGTTGTAATTGTATGTAGTGGATGCTCAAAGTATTTGTCAGTTGATTAATATTATCATCAGATATATGAGATGTCAACTTACTGGTGATCTTTATTGCTCCACTAGCACCTTTCTCGAGTGTTTCATCTCATCAGGACAGAAACCCCTCAGGAAAAAGAAATTTACATCCCTGGTTCAGATGCTAGGCATTGTGAAAAATACAAGAATGTCTTTTTTTCTTTTTCTTTTGAGAAGGCACAAGAAAGCAGTGTTTCTTCTAATTAATTAGCAAGTGGTAGGATATCACATTTCTGTTGATGACCTGATGGTCTAGTGGATCAACAAATTTGCTAATAGCACGATCTTTTTCTAGCTGGGCTGCTTGAGAGCTGCTTTTTTGAGAGAAATGACTCCACTGAAGAAAACTATTCAACACATGGCAGTTTATTATTACTATTTACTCCACTTCATGTGATCCATTCAGAATTTAAAATGTCCTGGCTTAAGCATAGTGAAAAGGCATCTCTTATTTAGTACACTATTGCAGTCAAACGTTTGTAAAGTATAGCTCATTTGCTTATTGTGTTATTAGGTAAAGTAGAAACACTACTCTTCGTGGGTGCTAGACTTGGGTTGCAACCTGCTGCTGAACTGTGGATTGTAAACAAGACAGGTTAACTTCAATATATTGATTTTTAAGTTTCTTCACGATGGAGAGTTGGGTTACTTAAAACTTTTGCATACTTTAAATTGTTTAGTGCAGACCTATAAACAAGAAAAGAATTTTTGTAGTACTGAGTTGTTATTTTCTTCTCTGCAGCTATTGGTGGAGAAGATTGATTTTATCTCATGGAAATAACTCTTCAAGAACTTTTCACACAACATGATTAAGCAAAAAGAACTGAAATGTTGTCCAAAAAATGGTTGATTATGGCGATGTTGTGCAAAGTAGTGTTCAATTGACTGGTGATATGGTTGATGCTGTAGGTAAGTCATGTCACAGTAGGGATAGCGGAGTTTCTCATTCTCCGAGGAGAAGTGTTACTGGAGTTGAAGAAAATACAGATTTTGAGCCATATGACGGGATCGAATTTGAGTCCCATGAGGCTGCGTATGCATTTTACCAAGAGTATGCCAAGTCCATGGGATTCACAACGTCAATTAAGAACAGCCGTCGCTCCAAGAAATCGAAAGAATTTATTGATGCTAAATTTGCATGTTCTAGATATGGCACGACTCCAGAATCAGATACTGGCAGTAGTAGACGTCCTAGCGTCAAAAAGACCGATTGCAAAGCAAGCATGCATGTTAAGAGAAAGCGAGATGGAAAATGGTATATCCATGAGTTTATAAAGGAGCATAATCATGAGCTTTTACCAGCCTTGGCTTATCATTTCCGAATCCACAGGAATGTCAAACTTGCAGAGAAAAATAACATTGATATTCTTCATGCTGTTAGTGAAAGAACAAGAAAGATGTATGTTGAGATGTCTAGACAATGTGGTGGAAGTCAAGAAGTTGGCTTGCTGACTAATGATTTAAATTACCAGTTTGATAAAGGCCGGTGCTTGTCATTAGAAGAGGGAGATGCTCAAGTTATGCTAGAGTATTTCATGCATATCCAGAAAGAAAATCCATATTTCTTTTATGCAATTGATCTCAATGAAGATCAACGCTTAAGGAACTTATTCTGGATTGATGCCAAAAGTAGGAAAGACTATGTCAGCTTTAGTGATGTGGTTTTCTTCGATACCAGCTTTATGAAAAGCAATGAGAAGATGCCGTTTGCTCTTTTAATTGGGGTAAACCATCATTGTCAACCTATGTTGCTTGGATGTGCACTTATAGCAGACGAGACTAAACCAACATTTGTGTGGTTAATGAAGACGTGGCTTAGAGCAGTGGGTGGGCAGGCTCCAAAAGTGATAATCACTGATCAAGATAAGTCACTCCAAGCAGCTCTTGGAGAAGTTTTCCCATGTTCAAGTCACTGCTTTGCGCTTTGGCATGTGCTTGAAAGAATTCCAGAAATACTTGCTCATGTCGTAAAGCAGCATGAGAATTTCATGGAAAAATTCAACAAATGTATATTTAAGTCGGTAACTGATGAACAATTTGATTTAAGATGGTGGAAGATGATCAGCAGATTTGAACTGCAAGAGAATGAATGGATTCATACACTGTATGAGGACCGCAAAAAGTGGGTTCCAGCTTACATGAGAGGCAGTTTTATGGCTGGATTGTCAACAGCTCAACGATCAGAGAGTATAAGCTCCTTCTTTGACAAGTACATTCATAAGAAAATCAGTCTCAAAGAGTTTATGAGACAGTATGGAATGATTCTGCAAAATCGGTATGAAGAGGAAGCAGTAGCGGACTTTGATACATTGCACAAACAACCAGCTTTAAAATCACCTTCGCCTTGGGAAAAGCAGATGTCAACAATTTATACACATGCAATATTTAAGAAATTTCAAGTTGAAGTATTGGGTGTAGTTGGGTGTCATCCAAAGAAGGAAGCTGAAAATGGGGAAAATGTAACTTTTAGAGTAGATGACTGCGAGAAAGATGAAAATTTTATGGTCATGTGGAATGAGGCAAGATCAGATGTTTCTTGTTCGTGCCTTCTATTTGAGTACAAAGGTTTCCTCTGTAGGCATGCAATGATTGTTCTTCAGATGTGTGGTCTTTCAAGCATCCCATCCCAATATATTTTGAAGAGGTGGACCAAAGATGCGAAGAATATACAGTTAATGTTTGAGGGGGCAGAAAGAATTCAAACCAGGGTACAAAGATACAATGATCTATGTAGAAAGGCAATTGAACTGGGTGAGGAGGGTTCTTTGTCTGAGGAGAGTTACGGCATTGCCTTCCGTGCCCTAGATGAAGCTCTAAAGAACTGTGTGAATGTTAACAATAGAAGTTCTGCATTAGCAGAATGTAGCAGCAGTGCTGTTGGACTTCGTGATCTTGAAGAAGATACTCAAGGGATTCATGCTACCAAAACAATTAGGAAGAAAAATACAAACAAGAAAAGGAAGGTTAGTTGTAGGATCATCAGTTGTGTTTTTAGCATAACTTGTTATAATAATTTTGCTCCACTGACATGACCATTAACATAATGGTATCTCAGGTGCATTCTGAACCAGAAGCTGCAATTGTTGAAGCTCAAGACAGCTTGCAACAAATGGTTTGTTTCTTATCACTGTATTTATTATTTTGTTGCCTATAGCCAGAACCATAAGAAATGCTTTCAGCATATGATATGTCCTTTTTCTTCAAGCAGTGGGTAGTTTTGAACCTTTCAGAAATGCTGGGACTTGCCACATGTCCTTTCTTGTCCTGAGTGACATTATATTTGCTCGTGCGAGACGTTGGCGATATATTAATTTTACTTTGCTGGTTATAGGATAATCTTACTGCGGGTGGAATGACGTTGAATGGCTATTATGGCACACATCAGAATGTGCAGGGATTGGTAAGTTACAATATTTCTCTAGATCACATTCCTCTTTATTGCTTAATCTCACTAAAAGAGAATGAGTGTACAATTTTGTGATTTTCTACTGTTATGATATCTAATTAGTGTTTACTAGTAGATACAGTTGAATTTGATGGAACCTCCCCATGATGGCTATTATGTTAACCAACAGAATATGCAGGGACTGGTATGTAATAATGGTCTGTTAACTCAGCTTTTCTTTACAAGTTAGATTAAGATCCATGTAAACGAGATCTCTTCTAATCATGCTCCAGGGACAACTCAATACAATTGCGCCTGGCCATGATGGATTTTTCGGGTCTCAACAAAGCATTCCAGGACTAGTATGTGTGCGACTACTTAACATTCTTGGCGAGAAATTATTATCCAGAGCATGAATTCTTTTAAATGATTCTTCCATTTATTTAGGGGCATTTGGATTTTAGGCAGCCGAGTTTCACATATGGTGTGCAGGTTTGTCCACTGTCTTCTAGTTTTGCACTTTGTAATTTACAGGATATGAATAACATCCAGCATCTTATGTCACTTCAGGATGAGCCTAGTCTAAGAGCTGCTCAGCTGCATGGAAACAATGCTAGACATGCATGAGGATGATTGTTCATCAAATTTTTGTTTATGGATTTCCAAGTGTTTCCTGTTTCTAGATTAGGTAATATTGCACTGTTTTCCTTTCATTACAACTTTTAAATTTCCGAACTGCCCAGACTGCTTGTTCTCATGTTTTTTTCTCCATATTATGCTTTCCTGTTTGATGTCTCTGAATTACTCTGGGAAAATATTTGCTGCATGAGGGGATTTCTTGCTACTGTCAAATAAATTTGGATTTCTGAACTGATGTAAGTATTCGCTTGTGTATCATAGAAGTTCACTCTAAAGGCTGAAGAGCACCAAGTTCCAATTTTGATGTCAATTTTTGGTAGATGGAGTTTAGGTTTCTGTTGTACCTTTTCTCACAGGATTAGAATTTCAGGTTGGTTACAAAACCAGATGTAGATATCCTAGGTAAATATCAGAGATAATGATTTACAATTTAATGATGTTAGTGGAAATTTGAAATTTTCATGAACCTTGTTTCCTTTTCGGCACTTGTGTTCCCCTTGTCGCTGATTTCTCATCAGCCATGGGGGATGCAGCCATTTTGTGGCATCACTTATTGTCCTCAGGTTCAGGGACTCTATAAAACTTTGAACTATTATCCAAGGAGTAACTTCTATAAGTGAGAATGTGAACGTTTTTTACACAAGCAGGTACTTTAAAAAGTATTTACTTCCATAATTTTTGGGATTAGTTACTTGAGAAATAGGACAAGTAACCTTGTATAGAAGGTTAATTGTAAAATTTTTCGACAGTGAATATAAGTTGCATCTTTCTTCAAGAATCTGATGCCATGACCAACTTTGGTTAGTTGAATATGTTAATCTAAATAGAATCCTGTATGGGAGAACGTTTACAAGTTTGTTCGTGTTTCATCAACTGGTCTCTATGAAATGTATTTCCCACTACAAGTTGTAATTAACATTTTAATTTCATCTATAAAGTCTCAGTATATGGCAGGTTGGTATGTACGGGGCATATTCTAATACAAACTTCTTTCGGAGGAAATTCCTTGTCCAGTGAACTTAGTTCAATAGATTACCCGATGTTGATGTTAGATGATCGAGAGAAGATCTCCCTGTTGATATCATTGATGTGCCTTCCCTTGCACAACATTCACAAGATGTAACTATGGAAACATCGGAAGAGGTGGATGACTATGATGATACAGATTGGGATTGGATGGAGGCTGATGATTGACAAAGGAATGAAGGATCTTCCAAACTTGTTCATACATTCTTCTTTGTTTTTTGTAGTGAGTAATAAATGCCCTTTCTAGAGATTTTTTTATTTAGAAAAGTAATAAATGCCCTTTCTAGTTGCATCATATCAATTATGAATGTCCATTGGACTCTATTTGCTATCACTTCTTCTATTTCTATTAATGTGCTTATTTACATTAGTCCAACTTCAGTAATATGCATGTGCTAAGAGTTGTTAGACACGTTATGGTATCTTTTTTTGTCCTTTATTTCTTCTGTGAGGTTAATCCTTTTTTTTTGAATCTTTTTTCTCTCTTATTCATTTTCAGTGTTCTTCTTTCTACACTTTCTCTGAGGAATCTTCAACTTCACTGTAGATCAACAAAAATCCAGGTTCTAATCTCTCTCTTTATTGCTCAGATTTTGGATTTCTGCTCATTTGCTGGTGCTAGGTGCTTGATTTCTGCTCATCTATTGTGTAGTTTTTCTTTGCTTATCTGGGATTGTGGATTTCTGCTTATCTGGGATTGTGGATCTGAAGGTGTTCGGACTTGGAGTCGTCCATGTTCAATAATAGATTTTTGGTCGAATGAACCCCAGTTCACTGCTCGCAAATAGGTCAGTAACATTTTGTTTTTAATCTTTTTTCTTAATTTCGATTATAGAGTTGTATGATTCAGCCCATGCTTTGTAATGTGATAATTTTGTGTTTTGTGTCATGGCTAATGCATCTTTTTATTTTGCTTTAAGTCATTATTCATGTTTGTCGCCTAAGACAGTAATCATGTGTTTAAATATTATCCATGAGAACAAGTGGTACAGTTTGTGAAGGTGACTTAGGTGATATCCTGTTATATGTTTAAGCTATTTGAAAAATCTGTGCGTCCCTTTGGGATGGCCCAGTGGTTTGGGCTTGAGTTTTTCATGTTGGAGGTCTCAAGTTCGAAACCCCTTGCCAGCGAAAGCAAGGGGTTTGCCTTTTGGGTCTAGCTCGTCGCACTGGACTTGCCTAGTGCAGGTTACCTCTTCTGTGTAGTTTGCGAGCTATTGCATAGTAGCGGAGGGTTTATCCTGTGCGCACCCAAAGGGTAGTGGCTGCGGGTTCCCCTTATCATAAAAAAAAAGTTCCGTGCGTTAAAGATCTTCTTCTTCGATTTAAATTAGTAATTTGATTGCGGAAAGGCCTACTAAGGTCCGCTCGAGGTTATCTTCTTCCTGATTCAATCAATAGCAATTCCTCCTTTTCTTGCTAACAGGGCAAGGGCATTCAATGCATCCGATTCAATTCCTGCAGGTTATTTGCCGATGGATGGAGTTGTAGTGGAAGTTTTTGTTGTTCCTCATACGGTAAGTCACTAGAACGAGATAAGCCACTAGGTAGTTAGTTAAAGCAAGGAGAGCAGAAATTGAGGGAAAAAACCTATGTTCTTGCGCAGGATGGGAATAAAGGCTACTAAGATCGGAACTCACGACCTAAGTACTAAGTGACCTTAGAATGGGGATGCCAATCTTATACAAAAAATACTGCTATCTAAAGTAACCTTGCAGGGGGCTGCGTATAGCATTCTAAGATCTCAATAGGAGAAAGAAATCAGACCTATAACCTCACTGCAGTGGCTTGTAGACTTGCTTTGCTGCAGAAAGCGTGCGACTCGGAGGACATAAGACTTCTTAGTCAAGCCAAAAAGATTGCCTCGTCCATCGAGTATAACAGAGCAAATGATGGTATAGCAATGAACATAAGGATGATACTAGGAAATATGGTCCGAAGAATCTCGATAGTAGTTCCATGAACAATCCTTTGCGGGATTGGATTTTTTTTTTATAGTGGAAATGCCATAAAGCGCGACCCAAGAGCCACGCGCGGCGGCTATGAGCATGTGTCCCAAAGTGACGTATATTTTTTGGTAATGGGTATACTCGAGAGAAAAGGTTTGGAATTCGACCTGAATCACGAGTCTTATATACTGTGTTATGATCACCTCATATTGATAAAAAGTCCAGAGAACAATTTTTTCTGAAAATAAAGTGTTATGCGTTTTGGCCAAATAAATTTAAGCAAGAACCATAACGTGGTTCGAGTATTTTCTATGATTAAACAATGGATATTCGACATGTTAAGTACCCTTTTTAGTCTGCTTTGCATCACCTGTTCTTTTTCGTTTGACTAAAATTACGAATCTAGGATATATATAGCATGTTCCACATTAAATATTTGGAATGTTAAGTACATTTTCTATGATTAAACTCTGGATATTCAACATGTTAAGTACCCTTTTTAGTCTGCTTTACATCACCTGTTCTTTTCGTTTGACTAAAATTCAACATGTTAAGTACCCTTTTTAGTCTGCTTTACATCACCTGTTCTTTTCGTTTGACTAAAATTAGGAATGTAGGATATATAGCATGTTCCACATTAAATATTTGGAATGTTAAGTACTCTTTTTGAGTCTCTGTTTTGCATCATCTGTTGAATGTGCTGTTTTTTCTTGGCATTTTAAATCTAGCAAACTAAATCATCATTAACTCTTTAAAGTCAACATTCAGCTGCGTTTCAAGAGCTTTCTTCCATTAATTGGATATCGTGTTTATGAATAAGCCTAAATCTGTAACGTGGACAGCATGTTTTGAAGTGCATGTAAGTTCTAACTCATAATCTGTATTCCTTTCATCTTAGTTAAAACCATGGTATAGACATTCTATTTCTAAACAATTCATATAGAAAATCATTAGTTATCCTACCGTAAAATCAATTTCCTAAAATATAAATTGTAGAGTGATCCTTTAAGCTCTCTCTGGATTCCAATTTGTTGATTAATTAACTTTATAGGGTAAGCTCATTACTAGGATGTACTATGGGGGTGGGTGCAGTAGGTGGTAGAGTAATTATAATTTACATGTGATCGAGTGCAGAAAAGATTTACCAAAATGGCTGTTTAATAGCAGAATCTTCTTGTTGGAGAAGATGATTCTGTTGATGAGGGAAGTGATAGCTTGGGTTTGTAAGATCTTTGTGATTATGTTCGAGTGCAGGTGTACATTGCCATCAGTCTTACTTTTACACAGTTTTGGACAGTGGAGTCAACAAGAGCCTTCAAAAAGAAACAAAAAGAGTGAAAAAAAGTCAAACGCTAAACCTGGATTGTTATCATTCTTGGCAACTAAATGACGACGGTTATTGATGACAAATGAAATTGTTCAAGCTATATAGTCAGAGGAAGGGCGTCTGCTGAAATTAATTGAAGAAGAACAGCTGGTAGCACCACAATCTGGAGCAAATGGACAATCTGTAGAGGATCAAATTAATTTTACTACTACTACAACAAATGAACAATCTGAAGAACAAGGTAACACAAGCTTACAAACCTATAGAATTCATCCATGATTTCTAATTTCTTTTGTATTTTCTTATAGCTGAAGGCCATTCCACTCAAAAGAAAAGGGGTGGAATGGAAATGCATAATGTACATGGTCTAATTGTAGGAGAAATACGTTATTACTGAAGCTGCGAAAGATTGGAGTTTGGTGACAATTTGAGAAGGCATAGAAGAGAGTTGAAGATAAATCATTACAACCCATATGACAATGATGAAGTTCGAATGGCAAAACAAGCCCGGTCATATTCCAGAATGTCAGCTCCTCAAATATATAATGTAATTCAGAAATGAAAGAAACATTCATTAGAAACTCTTGGCAACCGCATAGGACCACTGGTTTACTCCACGGAGAGCTTTCAGAACCTCTTTCAGCAAGTTTTGGTGTTTTCCCCGGAAAGATACCAAAGAAATATTACGTATACGGATGTCAGGAAAAAACACTTGTTTTATACTATTTCTGGAGTAACTTCCCTGGCAGGACCCATGCCCTGCCTATTTACTTCTCAAACCACCGCTTCTCTTTTTTTGTGGATCCAACTTCACTATTATCATACGTCTGCAGCCCATTATAGTGAGTGACAGAGAGGAAGATGACATAAGTTAAAACTTCTCTCTAGATAGTAAACACCCTAAAATTTTATTCAAACATAAATTTTTGTTTTAAAATACTTGTTTCATAAATTTTGTTAAACTCAAATGTTTTGGGCATGATCTCGTTGCCTTTAACTACTCGTACTAAAGTAGCTAATTCCAATGTACTTAGTAACCACAGAGAAGCTAATTATATAATGAAATATCCCGTTTTACCAAAAAAATATAAATAAAAATTATATTTCAAAAAAATGTAATATGAGCATCTTATTATTTTTAAAAAAAATTAATTTAAAATAAACATTGTATTTCAATGAAAAATTTAATAAAATCTAAAATGAGCATCTTATTATTTTTTTAAAAAAATATTAATTTAAAATAAAAATTGTATTTCAATGAAAAATTTAATGAAAAAATTATCTAATTGGTCGAGTGACTTTTTAAGTGAAATCAATTATTCAGTGACTTTCTGAGTGACAATTAGAGAAAAGGCTTAACATAGTCAACTATCTTTGAGTTTACACTCAAAATAATCCTATTTCTTTCTAGTGGTGCATTAATAATACAAATTCTTAAATAAATTGGTGTATTTTTAGTCTTTATTCTAACCATCGTGAGTTTTTTAACAAAGAAATAGGTTATGCACGTGCTCCTCATATATTTCCCTCCAAACTTAAGACTCTAGATACTACTATCGTTTGGGTTTCTTCTTTTCAAACACAAGAGACTTCTTTCTTTCTTTTGTTTATCTCTAATCTCCAAACAATCCTAAAATCCGAAATCTACAACTTATTTTCTTCAATAACATAATCAAAGTTCGGAAGTTACAATGTTTTTAAGAAGTAACAATGGCAGAGAATCACCTCCAATTTATGGTAAGTACAATTTTATTTGTTAATGCTTTTTAATCAAACTCCACTATCACAAAAGATAATTTAATACAAGAAGCACGTATATGAGTTTATAAAGACGTTCCTTTTTAACTTTGTTAAATGACTGAATCTACGCTTTTGAAAGCTGTACTTCTGTTATTTGCTCTAATATTAATACCATGTTTGTTGTAAAATGGATGTCCAAATAAATATTTTCTGAATTGTCCTCTCGGCTTGCCCATCGGTTTGAGGATGGAATGTGGTGCTCAACTTGACCTTAGTACCAAGTCCCTT
>JBCEWC010017790.1:0-12305 GCA_038996855.1 Solanum aculeatissimum
ATGTAACGACCCATTAGGTCGTTTTGAGTACTAGAACTTTTTATTCCATAAAAGATTTATTTCGTAAATTTTAAAGGAATTTTTTGGACTATTCAATAATTTTCATTATTTAGTTAAGGAATAAATTTAGATAATTAATTTGGTTGATGGACTAAAATAATAATTTAGTTAATATCTTATACTATTTATCCCGTATTTATTAAAAATCTGTCAATATATTTATCACTTTTAGTACATAAAAATATATAAATAGATAAATAAATAAATAAATAAAAAGTTTAATAAATAATAATAATTAAAAATAAATAAATAAAAGGAAAAATAATATAAGAATAGAAAGAAAGGGCTGCTGAAGCTGCCCTATGAAAATAAAAGATCAGAAAGAACGAATCCGAAGAACGACGAATGATAAAAAGAAAAACGGACGAAGAATAATTTACGGGAAGAAAAAGAAAGAAAAAGAAGAGAGAAAAAATTGTGATTTTCATCTCAAAACATCAAGGTAATTATTTTCATCCTTTCTAGTAAGTTTTTAATTAATTTTGAATAGATTTTTAGGATAGAAATGTGTATAATTTATGAAAATATAGTCCTAGAGTTCTTAAAATAAAACGTTGATTTGGGGGTCCAATAACGATCCATTTTAGCTGAAATTTGACATATAAATTTATTTAATTATGGGTAAATATAATCTGAGAAAAAATTTCATATTCAAATTCGAGGGTTGAGAGTAATTTTTTTGACCCAATTTTTGAGCCGAAAATAAATATAGCAATATGGGTGTCATTAGATTCGTATTCTTATGTTGATTACATATTTGATAGATTGAAAAAGTTTTGAGGCATTGAAGAAAGGAGAAGCATTGGTGGATTAGCTAACTTGATCTTGGTTCTTCAATTTGAGGTAGGTTATGGTTTATTCTATGTGTTAGAAAGACTCTTAATAGTAATTTATATTCATTGAGTGATGTTGTGAAATTATTCTATGTATTTGATTATTGTGGTTTGGATGATTGATATGTGTTGTGATTGGTCTGCAATCCCAAGACCACAAATCCATAATCTTGAACTTGACTTATCAAAGTGATGCCTTGAATAAAGAAGGCTTGATGAAATATTGTCAAAGAAGTGGAAAGTAATGATAAAGAATGATGAATTAAATATAATTGGATCGGAGGTCACGTGCCGACACGATATAATTAGATCGGGTGTCACGTTCCGACACGATATAACTGGATCGGGTGTCACGTTCCAATACGACATAATGGGATCGGGTGTCACGTTCCGACACGATATTATGGGATCAGGTGCCATGTTCTGGCACGATAATATTAAAGGAAAACATATTAAAGTGATTTAATATACTCAATCTCAAATAAACCATCTCCCAAAAGAAGTGTGGTCTGGAGGCCCTAAGTCCTCATGTTTGTTATTGATACTTTTGTCTGACTACGTACCTATTTTATGATGTTATCACTTGTACTTGTTGTTTGCCACCTGTTAAATGTTATGGTTGATTTCATGATGTTACTTTATGCATATTAATTTCTATTTGGAGTCAGTCGATGATACCTACTCAGTACATGTGGCTCGTATTGACTCTTACTTGTATTTTTTCTTTGTTTTGCTTTTCTGGAGTGCAGTGAGTATTCTATTGACTTTGACTCGCCCTCAGCTCTAGCCAGTCGTCGGTATATCAGATTTCAGGATGAGCTAACCTTCTAGCTCGTGTTGGGTTCTATCAGTTATGACACGATGTCCTTAGTTTTTGGGCATAAACTATTTTATTTACCTATTTTGGTGTTGTTACTCTTAGACTTAGTAATTGAGATTAGATGTCTTTGATATGATGACTTTCAGGTTTTGGGAACGTTACGTAAAAGAATTAGTAGGTTTTATTATTCTTACTTTTATAAGTTTGAACTTCACCATTAATATTGTACTTTGTAAGTTGAACTGCTAATAAAAGTTGAGCTTTGTACCGTTGGTTCGCCCACCTAGGAGGATAAGTGTGGGTCCCACTCACGGTCCATTTTGGATCGTGACAAACTTGATATCAGAGTTTTAGGTTTAATAATCTCATCACACACAGACATGTCTAGTAGAGTCTTGCGAAACGATATAAGGACACCTTTACTTTTCTTCGAGAGGCTATAGGACCTTAGGAAAACTCCCTTCTTTATTTCTCTCGTGCTATTACTTGAATCCAATTGGTATCTAGGTGATACCAATTGGTATTTTCTCTTCTTCTCTCTTTCTCTCTCTCTTTCGCAATGGTTAGAACTTGAGCAACATCCAATTATTATAGCTCCTCGTATGGATGCGGCCTTGGAGGCAAAAAAAATTTCTCAATTGACTACAGGGCCTTTAATGACTAAGGCCAATATGACCTATTTGCTAAGTTCTTGAAATTGAAATTCTTGATCTTCGGGGATATTAAATCTTTGGATGCTTATGATTTTTCTTGTCGATTGTAAGGAGTTACCTTCAGGTAAAGTATTCAGAAAGTAAAGAGACTGCATTAGGTTTGAGAGGAGCCAATTAGCGTGCTTAAATTTATCGATCCGAAATAATGCACTCTTATTTATATGAATCGTGCATTTAAGTTAGAGTCAGATATGATGTACTTTCAGACTTTGTTCTCCAAATCATTCGTCAGATGTTATCCTTGAGAGGATAGTTAAGTTATGACTATGAATACTTAGTCATATTTGATTTCTTTGAGAGAAAGTAATTGAAGGCTTTTGTAAACCATAAGTGATAGAATAATCATTGAGTTAGGTTTGAGAGGAGCCAATTAGCGTGCTTAAATTTATCGATCCGAAATAATGAACTCTTATTTATATGAATCGTGCATTTAAGTTAGAGTCAGATATGATGTACTTTCAGACTTTGTTCTCCAAATCATTCGTCAGATGTTATCCTTGAGAGGATAGTTAAGTTATGACTATGAATACTTAGTCATATTTGATTTCTTTGAGAGAAAGTAATTGAAGGCTTTTGTAAACCATAAGTGATAGAATAATCCTTGAGTTAGAAAGATATAGAAACCATGAAAACTAGGAATAGTAAATGATTGAAGTAAGTAGCTAAGAAATGGGGTGATAAGTTAAGTCCCTCCTGAGTGTTTGGTTAAAAAGTAGTAAATATCATTTAACTCTCATGATAGAAGGTAGAGAAAGAGTTTCTAGTTAGTATGAGATGAAGTACACTCAAAGTATAAGTGTTGAATAGAAAAAGGGCATAAGATAGTACATTCAAACTGGGCTCATGATTCTGAAAGAAGAGGCACATAAGATTTATAGAGTTAAGAACTTAGCTAGGTAAGCAGGTATAATGGATAAGATAGATACTACTTAACTTATGAAAGGGAATATGATGATAGATTATACTTAAATATACTATGAGATAAAGGTTGATTTTGTATCATGAGATTTAGTGGTTTAATGTTTCTTGACTTTATCTATTAGTTTAGAGTTAGTATAGTATGTAAAAGATCACGGATGTACAAATTTAACACTAGACTCTTAGCTTGAACTTTAGGTGAGCATTATGAAAAGGGGAATAACATGACGAAAGCGATACTATTAGTTGGAGATTTTTCTCTAGTAGATTTAACATAACATAAGCGAGAAATTAAGATATTGGCTTGAAAGAAGTGTGATGTTATGAGTATGGTGAATGTGATCCTTAGATGAAAATAGTGAATAGAGGCTAACTCATTAGATAAGAAAAGAGCCTAAAATGTATATCCAAGATAATATATAATTGTGTGAGACTTTAAGTTTATGATTTACTTTGGGTACTATTTTCTTAGTAAGTATGATGCGTTCTAGTGGTGGAGCTAATTTGTTTTTCCATGGTGTGGTACTAGTGGTATATGAAAATGAATACATCATTACTAAGTGCAAATATTAATTATTTAAGAGTTATCAGTTGTATAATATGCTTGAATAATAAGATTCGACATTGCATCCACATTTGAGAAATCAACTAGGTTGTTACTATGAACACTTGGGTTAAGCATTGATAAGGAAATATTTTAGTGGTGAATCTTTGGTATGACTAATGCGTAGGTGGTGAAATGTATCCCAAGGATTTTAAATTAGGATTGATGATTTCATAATAAACTCCAAGGGAGTGGATCAATATTAGAATGATAAGCTTATGGATAAATAATGTCCCAACGAGTAACTTGAGAGAAGACGATGGATGATTTTAGTAGGAGAGTGCGTATAAAATTGGGTTAGTCCTTTGGATTTTGTTGGTATAATTGGCTTTAAAGTATGATGTCGATGATAAGGTTGCTTCAAGATGATGACAATGGCTACTGAGCATAATGATAATAAGAATTTGTGATGGATTATGATCAGGATGCAATCATATGATAAGGATTTTTGATTAAATGAATTCGGTATGATAATAGTGATTGTGGATCTTAAATGTTATGAATTACTACTATTTGATGAATAATGTGATCGTATGAAATGATGTAGAATGTGTTGAGACACTGCTCGAATAAAATTAAAAAGAGCTAGAGTAAAAAATGAACAAAACATAGTGATGGGTAGGTTAGCCTTTAGAAAGATACAAGAACAAAGACGTTCACTCAGATGGTAAATGTCAAAGATGTATCTTCCGAGAGAGTGGAAAATTGAATTAAGAGATACATGATTCCATCTATTCGACGTTGATTATAGTGATAATGTTACGTATCATTGATTGGGTTAGAAAACTATTGGTTAATATTTGAAAAAAACCTATGTATGTGCGGTTTGAATATGGTGATAAACTTTTTTTGTGATTTTGAGTATGGTAGTTAGTAGATTGAAATTTTTATAAAGGATATGGTAAGGTCGATAAAAAAGGGATCAATAATAAGTTAAGATACAGGAATTCATAAAGATATTCATGGTATGAGTTAGTGTTGACAGATAAGAGAAATTGGATTATATGATTGGAGTTAGAATTCAAGTTATTCACAGTGAATCTATGTTCATGGTAATATATTTTGTCAAGGTAGGAATTGGTAAAGCATGAGCTGATCGAATCTTATTGGATGTTGAACATTTGAAAGGACTTATGCATGATTGGATTGTAAAGTTACTTACTTTTAACTATTAAAGGACCTTAAGGAAGGTGTTACCTAAAGTTCATTTAGAGTTTGAGAAAAAAAAAGAATATCAAATTATTGGTTAAAGGATATTATTGATGGAAAAGTTAGTTAAAGGAATAAAAATAAGATATATTGAATAGTTTAAGGCATTTGAAATTGACGTTATGAAAGAAACCTAAGAAAGGTGAAGTAATACACACCTTGTATAGATCTTTCGTTCGAAGTGGAAGGTGATGGATTTTCACCTTTGAGTTTAGACATGATCATATAGTGTGAACTGAGTTGACACAAACTTATTAGGGGTTTATCCATAATTTTTACAACGAATGAATTTAATTCAATTGACGAATAGTGATGTGAGGAAGATGTTGCATTTATTTTAATTGGATTATGCGAATTATGATAGATGACTTATGGGGGAACTACGGTATAGACCTAAAGTTGTACATGATTATTAAGGAATTTTGGGGCAATTGAAACTACTATATGCTGAGACTACACATATTATTATGATGCTCTTTTGGTAAAGTAAGGTATTTGTGGAGACCCTATCATTCTAGATATGATGGAATAGAAGTTGCTTTAGAGCAATTGAAATTTTTCAGTAATTCTACAAATCTCATCTTGATCATAAAAAAAATTTATAGAAGAGCTACCATGAATACTTATAGTTTTCCGACAGTCTTAAAATTCATCTCATTATTCAGATTATGTTCTGGATATATATGATTAAATGTGGGGTTTGTTGAGTCTAGCTCTATCGCTCTAAAGGGTTGTTTACAGTCACTAGTATTGATCTATTTATTTTTTTTATAATGTTGTTATAGGTTCTATATGTTTGAATTTATCACTTGCTAAGTGGCTACTTGATCATTTCTTTCGTTGAGCTAGGAAAAAAATAATATTAATTTTCTATGGTGAGTACCCAATGCCTAAAGATCACATTTTATAACTTAAGCTCGTGAGAAGAGATGATTGTAAGAATGAAATTTTGATAAGATCTGTGATGGTTTTTGTATTATGAGTGAGGGGTTGTTGGTTCAGGTTCAAATATGATTATAGCTGATATTATTGATTCAAAATTCTATCGTGATTATGTGAGAAAAGATTTGTCCAAATGGTGGTGTTGTGATCGAATGAGTTTTGGTTCTGATTGGGTCCATGAGTTAATTTGTCACTTAAAAATTAGTTTTGATTGTAAATCTACCAAAATTTGATTCAAAAGTTCAGTTCTTAGTAGTTGATGATGGATGATTTTAAGGAGGATCTTAAATGGAGAGATGAATATCGACTTTAGAAGAACATTACTCGGGCTTTTGGTAACGCCGATTGTTCTTCCTTCTCCTTCTTTTGATCGTTCGAGGATGAATGGTGGGTAAATTGGTATCTAATGTAACGACCCATTAGGTCATTTTGACTACTAAAACTTTTTATTCCATAAAAGATTTTTTTCGTAAATTTTAAAGAAATATTTTGGACTATTCAATAATTTTCATTATTTAGTTAAGGAATAATTTTAGATAATTAATTTGGTTGATGGACTAAAACAATAATTTAGTTAATATCCTATACTATTTATCTCGTATTTATTAAAAATAAGTCAATAGATTTATCACTTTTAGTACATAAAAATATATAAATAGATAAATAAGTAAATAAGAAATATAAATAAATAAATAAAAAGTTTAATAAATAATAATAATTAAAAATAAATAAATAAAAGGAAACAATATATAAAAATAGAAAGAAAGGGTTGTTGAAGCAGCCCTATGAAAATAAAAGATCAGAAAGAACGAATCCGAAGAACGACGAACGGCAAAAAAAAAACGGACGAAGAATAATTTACGGGAAGAAAAAGAAAGAAAAAGAAGAAAGAAAAAATTGTGATTTTCATCTCAAAACATCAAGGTAATTATTCTCATCCTTTCTAGTAAGTTTTTAATTAATTATGAATAGATTTTTAGGGTAGAAACGTGTATAATTTATGAAATTATAGCCCTAGAGTTCTTAAAATAAAACCTTGATTTGGGGGGTCGAATAACGATCCATTTTAGCTGAAATTTGACATATAAGTTTATTTAATTATGGGTAAACATAATCTGAGAAAAAAATTCAGATTCAAATTCGAGGGCTCAGGGTAATTTTTTTTACCCAATTTTTTAGCCGAAAATAAATATAGCAATATGGGTGTCATTAGATTCATATTCTTATGTAGATTACATATTTGATAAATTGAAACGTTTTGAGGCATTGAAGAAAGGAGAAGCATTGGTGGATTAGCTAACTTGATCTTGGTTCTTCAATTTGAGGTAGCTTAATGTTTATTCTATGTGTTAGAAAGACTCTTAATATAATTTATATTCATTGAGTGATGTTGTGAAATTATTCTATGCATTTGATTATTGTGGTTTGGATGATTGATATGTGTTGTGATTGGTTTGCAATCCCAAGACCATGAAATCCATAATCTTGAACTTGACTTATCAAAGTGATGCCTTGAATAAAGAAGGTTTGATGAAATATTGTTAAAGAAGTGGAAAGTAACGATAAAGAATAATGAATTAAATATAATTGGATTGGGTGTCACGTTCCGACACGATATAATTGGATCAAGTGTCACGTTCTGACACGATATAATTGGATCGGGTGTCACGTTTTGACATGACATAATAGGATCGGGTGTCACGTTTCGACATGATATTATGGGATCGAGTGTCATGTTCCGGCACAATAATATTAAAGGAAAATATATTAAAGTGATTTAATATACTCAATCTCAAATAAACCATCTCCCAAAAGAAGTGTGGTGTGGAGGCCTGAGTCCTTATGTTTGTTATTGATACTTTTGTCTGGTGTTAGATTCTATCAGTTATGGCTTAGTAATTGAGATTAGATGTCCTTGATGCGATGACTTTCAGGTTTTGGGAAACGTTACGTAAAAGAATTAGTAGATTTTATTATTCTTACTTTTATAAGTTTGAACTTCACCATTAATATTGTACTTTATAAGTTGAACTGCTAATAAAGGTTGAGATTTGTATCGTTGGTTTGCCCACCTAGGAGGGTAAGTATGGGTGCCACTCACGATCCATTTTGGGTCGTGAGAAACAATACTTACACCTCTACACAATCTACCCCACGTGCTCCTAATTCTTTCTTTTCCCTTCTTCTTTCTCTTCCTCACGCGACACGCACACTTCCCCTTTCTCCTTCAACCCAACAATAATTCTAGAAACACCAATCCAACGACCACAAATCCTCAGCAGCATCAACCCGACGACCCCTAACAAACCCCGAATTCCTTCAACATCTATAATCATCGACTTGTCGAATTCATACTCCACGAATCTTCCAGGTGTCAAAATTGTATCCTTACCTTTGTTATGAAATCAATGTTGACACCCAATTTTGATCGACCTATAAGCTCTTTTAGGTTGTCATTTGATTAAATAGGTATTTTTTTTAAAAAAAATCAATAAATGAGTTTATTTATCAATTTTATTCAAATAATTATGTTTTTTTAATATATATTTTAAAACATTCAAAATTTGCTCGTTAATTACTCTGCCACTTTTAGAATTACTTTTTATATTATTACTGATATTATTAATATTTACTTTTATTATTATAATTATTTTAGTGGTTGTGGTAATATTTATTATTATTATTATTATTATTATTATTATTATTATTAATATATCAATGTCGTATTTTAAATGCATTATATATTTTAATCATTTGTATCATTCTCTAATTTAAAACAATAATTTTAATACGTTTATTATTTTACATAATAATTTTTATATGTTACACATTTTTCTTTACATAAAATAATTATTTTAAAACATTGCATATTTCTATAAGTGTTATATTACATTTTATTAATTAGATGACAATCTACTCAATTTCATTTGATTCGTAGTCTATTCTATCCAATTCATTTCAATTTTAATCAATTCAATCACAAATTCTTTCAATGTTAGCCTAAATTGGGTAAATTTATGGTCCAATTTTAAATTTCAAATTCAATTTTTACCCAATTAAATTTAGATCATCCACATTTCAATTCAAAGTTGACCCATTTTATCAAAGATTAATTTCATCCGTTCAATTTTTTAATCCAACGGTTCAAATTAATTCCCCCATTTTTATCCTAATCTAACATTAATACCCCTAAATCCTTGTCATTTTTTTTCTCTTTTCCAGTTAGCCGCCACCCACTCCCTATCGACCACGCCGGCGAAACCCTCCATCGGCGGCCACCTGCAGCCGTCGACCTCCTTTTCTCCCTCGCCACTCCCTTCTCCACCTGCCAACCCTCAATCCGCTGCCACTCCCCTTTCTCCTCCTCACCGTTGAAACCAACTAGCTGCCCTCTCTCTCTCAACGCCTCACCACCCTTAACTCCTCGTTGTTTCTCTCCACCGGCAGCCAAAGCCACCATCGCTGGTCCTCCATCTCTGGCATCACCCCTCTCCATCGATCTCCCTTTCTCCTCTCTTCCTCCTTTCTCCCTCTCCTCCTGCCTCTAACCAAACCCCGACGCCTTATCTTCCTCTTCCTCCGCCGGCGAAACAGCAACCAAATTATGTGCTAAATGTTTTCTTTCTTTTCTTTTTTTATGATGTTTTGCTTTGCTTGTTTGACCATTTAGGGATCTTTAGGCAATATTACTTAAGGACTCAACATCTAAAAAATAAATCATGTGCGTATTATTCGATTTAAAATATGATTAACAGGAGAAATCAAGTATGTTTTAACAATCTTTTCTTATTTTTAAACATGTTTTTAGATACCATGCCTATCACATTTACATTAAGAATTTATGATAGTTAATATTAGGTAACCATGTCTTTAGGATTTAATATATTTTAGAAATCATGCTTATAGATTTTAATATGTTAACAAAATCATTTAGACTTGTAAATATTTTTCAAAAAAGTGTGTTATGTTTTTTAAATAATTTTAATATGAATGTTAAAGTATATCACTTGTCCAAACCTTGCAAATACTTCACTCACACTTATGAGTTTTAAATTATAGAAATCATGTCCATATGATTTTCTCAATTTTAATATAAGCTAAATAATGAATCTTTTTTCAAAACCCTTTTTAACATTCTTCACAAGTTTTGATGTTTTAAATCTAAAATATTTTACTAAGTTTTAAAATCATTTTGTGATGCACACACACTTAAAATTTTTTAGATTCACTTCTTATGTTTTCAAGCATGCTAAGTAGTATTGTTTGGAGACTATTTGAGACTTTACCTGCTAATTGAAGTCCTTTAAGTTTTGTTTGACGCGGTCCAATTAGGAAGCCTAAATTTTCTTTAAGTCTAGACCCCATCAAATTTAGAAAAAGTCCAATGCCTCTTGGACCTTAGGAGGGACGATAGGCGTTTTAGGACTTGTTAGAGGTAGGGGTAAATAGGACCCTCGAAAATGATGATTAAATTCACGCTTAATGGGAACGAAACCTTGGTTTTCGTCCCTCGACTTAAATAAGCGATGTGAGCTAAAACACAACAAACTTTGATTTGTCTTCCGAAAAATAAAACCGAGTAACTAATCCGAGTGGAATTAATCTCGCTTAGTTTAATTTTTTCCTCTTTCTTTATCTTTAACATTTGGGGTAGTTTAATTATTGACTTGTTTATTTTATTTTCTAATTATTTTAATTCTGTTTTACTTTACCACTTAGGCATTCTTAGGATAATTTCTTTAAAATAATAAGAGACCTTATTTGTCGACCCCCACATAGAAATGAGATAAGGTCGGGACTCGCACTTGCGGACCTCGAGGGGTGCCTAACACCTTCCTCTTGAGGTAACTTGAACCCTTACCCAATCTCTGCTGGCTTGACCCTTAGACTCAGAATTAGGCCTAGAACGGTGTCCTAATGCACCTCAAATCATTAGGTAGCGACTCTTCTTCAATTTTAAATTCCAAAAGAGTCCTTACCATGATATCGTCCAGATTTCCTTTTTTGCCAGGAAAAAATGAGGCACAACAATCAATGACTTCCATTGTTGAGCCGTTGAAGGTCTTTAACAAAATTCGAATTTGGGAAATTTGACTCTGTAATTTTCTCAATTTTTGAACCCTAATCCTCCCCTATATAAACCCCTTTATTCACTGAAAAAAATCCAGCCACCACCTCCAGATAACAACCTATTTTTATTCAAAATGCATGTCATCTCGTTCGAGTTTTTCGTCACAAGTTCGCTGCCACAAAAGAGGTAAAAAAAATTTTATTTGAGGAATTTCCAGTTCTCCTTTTGATTCTTATGTTTCTTATGTGTTCTCATGATTTGATTGTATTGAAGAATATTGTTCTTCATTCTGTCTGTTGTTAGTTCCTTAGTTATTATACTCTTTAGCTTCCTTAGTTTCATTCTTGTTAAATATTAGAAATTTGAAAATTTTGAATTCATGAATGACTATTTCATTTCCTGTTTGACGCATCTCCTTGCCGAAAGTGTTGAAATTGTTTTAATGCACTATGTTAGGCTTTGTTTTGTTATCTTGGTTTGGTTTAAATCACCTCTTTTCAGGCTGGGTTCTTCCTAGTTCCGTTGGAAAATCATATGCACAGCGGAAGTATATTAGGATTGTATTGCTTACATGAATAATAAATAACACATACGTTTATACTAGATCACATTAATCATGTTAGAACACATAAATTTTATGAAATTTAATTCGATAAATACCTCTTGAAGCGTGACCATATACCTTCAAGCGAATCCACAAGTTAGACTGGGTCTTCTACAGTGATTCTAAGTTCACATCCGAACTCTCTCAATACTTGGTGGGCAAGCATTGTATAGAAACCCTAATTCGATTTCATTCAATCCCCTTTTACTAGGTTAGGAAAACTCCTATTCATAGAGGACATTTTCAAATCCAAAAGGAAGAAGGAAACCCACTTTTCTTGGAAAACAAGAAACTAATATGTGTCATTTTAAATTGGAGCATCATCAATCGATTGGCATGCAGAACTATTAGATCTTGCTTGTCCAGAGAGCAGAAGTATGCTTTCAAAAATGAGACTTCTGCACACAAACTGTAGAAGGTTTTGGAGGACAAGTTTCTAAAAAAGAGTGGTCAGAACAAACTTTTGATGAAGAAAAGGTTGTTCCGATTTGATTACCAACCAGGTACTACTATGAATGAACACATCACTAT
>JBCEWC010017791.1:0-12305 GCA_038996855.1 Solanum aculeatissimum
AAGCGGCTTTGCAACAAGGAGGTGGCTTCGGTTAAGGTACTTTGGAGGAACCAAGATGTGGAAAGTGCAACATGGGACAATAAAGAATCATTTGATTTTATGGTTCACTCCTCTCCTACGCTAGCCACATAGTTATTGAGTTTGATTTGGACTTAGTCTTACTCAATTCGGTGTTCAATACTCCTCCCAAGACTTAACATGCTCATAAGACATCAACCCTATAGTTAACTCATTCATCAAGTCTTATTGGATATCCGTCAACTCAATTCATCACATCAATTATCAACTCTTTGGTTACATTCTTTTACTGTTCAGTTCTTGACTCATAAAGACTCAATCATGCATCATTTGGACTCATAGCATTCAAAAACACAAAAACAAAGTTAAAAACATTCAGAAAATTTGTAGACTTTTCAGGCTCAATTTATACTCATACATGCCCATTTAAATGTAATATGCAAAAATATCAAGAATTCCTGCTAGGGTTCATGTACAAGATTAAAATAATCTATTTCAAGTAATTAATTCATGAAAATTATAATTCATGCATGATTATATAGACATATATTAGAAGTTTTAAGAAAAGCCTTTAAGAACATCCATGGAAGACTCAATTTGTTCAAAAATCCAATAACTCAGTCTATGGGGCACATGAAAGAACAAAATCCATGTTTTGATTAGTCTTACATACCTAGAGTTACAGAGGACAATTGACACTTCAACAATCCTTGACTTGAACACGACACCCAAGCCGTTTCTCTCTTCCTCGATGCTCTAAAAACATTTCTAAGTGCGTGGTATGGGATAATACACTTCGGATTTTGTTTTATGACTTAAATTAAGTCCAAAATTTCTAAGGTTATAATTAAAAGGGATAGGATTTGAAAATTTTACCCCTCTTTAAAACTACCGCAGGGGTCTATGAGACCCCTTCTACGGGTCTTAGACCATTCTATTGGCCGTAGATGGCTTTTTGTAGATGGAACAACCAAATAATTTGGCTACTGGAATGTCCCACAAAATCTTACCTACGAGCCATGAAACTCTTTATGAGTCATAAGTCCATCTCGTGGATCAGGGTGTCCAAAATTTTGAGGTACTAGAACTCAATATGAAACCTTTTTTACGAGTCGTAAAAGGTTATACGAGTCATCTGATAACTCATAGCTTAAGATATTGAAAATTTAATTTTTGGATGTCTAATTCATTAAACCAATTTACAGGTCATGGATAGTTTTACGGGTCGTATGTTGTCTCGTATATGAACCTCAGGTTAAGAAAATTTCCTAAGTCACAGGGGTGACCTGCAAGACCTCACGTTACGGGTCATGGATTACTCTAGGGTTTGTAGTGGCTCTCGTGGTATCTTCCTTTAGAAAATTTTCTCAGTCATTTTGCCCAGTTTCTCTGGGTATATACTCAGTCTAGGTGGGATGAACTTTGGGGATGTTACATTATCTCCCCCTTGGGATCATTCATCCTCGAATGATGTGAAATCTAAGATCCTAGTCAAGGCACAAACTTTCTCATGAACTCTTACAATAAAAAAACTCAAAAATCACTCATGTAACCATTCGGTCAGGAGGTGAAGCAAGTAAAACACTCAAACAGTCAACAATTCAATTCTACCATCACACGTACTTTAAGGTACCTTTTCCGATCAAACTCAGAATAGAGAAAAATCAAAGATTAGGGAAAGAATCATTACCATCTACTCCCTCATCATCAACAGGTGCAAAAAAATGGGGGTACTTGGCCTTCATATCCTCTTTGGCTTCCCACGTAGGTTCTTCTACAAATTAATTTTTCCACAACACTTCGACAAATGCAATCTCTTTGGTCCTCAACTTGTGAACTTGACGATTAAGGATTTTAACGGGGACCTCTTCACAACTCAGGTTATCCTTCACTCTAACACTCTCAACAGGAACAACCAACTGTGGATCTCCCAAACACTTCTTAAGCATAGAAATATGGAAGAATGGATGGATGGCTGCTAACTCTGGCGGTAACTCTAACTCATAGGCCACACTACCCACTATTTTCATAATCTGGTAAGGACTTATGTACCTTGGACTCAACTTTCCTTTCTTCTTGAGTTGCATCACACCCTTCATAGGTGACACTTTCAAATACACCCAATCCTTGACCTCGAACTCTAGGTCTCTACTCCTAATATTAATATACGATTTCTGATGACTCTGTGCAGTTTTCAATCTTTCTCGAATGATTTTCACTTTCTCCATGGCTTGGTGAACTAAGTCTGGTCCAATTAGTTCTTCTTCACCCACCTCAAACCAAGCGATCGGTGATGTACATCTCCTCTTATAAAGAACCTCATAAGCCTCATAGGGATCCATCTGAATACTCAAATGCAAACTATTATTGTAAGCAAACTCAATTAGAGGTAAATGATCATCCCAATTACCCTTGAATTTAATGGCATAGGCTCTTAACATATCCTCCAGGGTCTGAATTGTGCGTTCTATCTGGAAATTAATCTGAGGGTGAAAAGCGGTGCTAAGATTCACCTTTGAACCTAAGCCTTTCTAGAAAGATCTCCAAAACTGTATAGTAAATTAGGCTCCTCTGTCTGAGATAATGGAAAAGAGAACTTCATGCAATCTAACAATATCTTTTATGTATAACCGAACATAATCCTCTGTAGTGTGCGTTGTCTTTACTGCCAAGAAATGTGCAGATTTTGTCATCCAATCAACTATCACCCAAATCGAGTCATGTTGTCTGCGGGACCTCGGTAAGCCTGTAATGAAGTCCATGTTAATCATCTCCCATTTTTATTTTGGAATCTCAAAGTTTTGGGCTACTCCACATGGCCTTTGATGCTCAACTTCTACTTGTGAGCAATTCGGGCACTTAGAAACAAACGAAAAAATGCCCCTCTTCATTCCACTCCACCAGTAGACCTCTCTTAAGTCATGGTACATCTTAGTTGATCCTAGATGAACGGAATACCTATAATTATAGGCCTTTACAGTGATACTCTCTCGAACACCATCAACATCTGGAACACATCGTATGCCTTGATACCTCAATACTCCATCTTCCCTTTTGGTGAAAGCTATCACCTTCTGTTTATGCATATCTTCCTTCAATTGTAGCAAGATGGGATCTTGGTCTTACTTTTCCTTCACCTCTACTATAAGAAATGATGCATACCTATTTTGAACATTAATTCCACCTTCGTTAGACTCTTTAAGTTGTACTCCTAATTGGGCTAATCTATGCACTTCCTTTTGCCAACTCTTTCTTTCCCTCCTTAATATGGGTCATGCTAACTATTGATAATCTGCTAAGAGCTTCAACAACAATGTTAGCTTTACCTGGGTGGTGGAGGATGCTCATGTCATAGTCTTTGAGAAACTCTAGCCATCTCCTTTGCTTCAGATTGAGCTCTTTCTGACTAAATACATACTGCAGACTCTTAGGATCAGTAAACACATCTACATGCACCTCATACAAGTAATAGCGCCAGAGCTTTTGTGCAAATACCACTGCAGCCAACCCAAGATCATGGGTTGGATAATGTCTCTCATGGACCTTGAGCTGTCTGGAAGCATAAACAACTACTTTTCCTTTCTGCATCAATACACATCCCAATCCCACTCTAGAGGCATCAAAATAAATGAAAAATCCATCAGTCCCTTCAGGAAAAGTTAATACTGGTGCAGTAGTCAATTTGGTCTTTAACTCTAGGAATCTTTTCTCACATTCATCGAACCACTGAAACTTGACCTTCTTCTGAGTCAGTCTAGTCAACGGTGCAGATATGAAAGAGAATCCTTTAATAAATCTGCAGTAGTAGCTAGCCAAACCCAAAAAGATCTTTATGTCTGTGCAAGAGGTTGGTCTAAGCCAATTCTTGACCACCTCAATCTTTTGAGTATCCACTCATATGTCATCGCCCAAAACCACATGGCCTATAAAAGCCCAAACTTGAGCAAAAACTCACACTTGGAGAATTTTGCAGACAACTCACTGTCCTTGAGCATCTGAAGAACAACTCGAAGATGATCGACATACTCTTTCTCATTTCTGGAGTACACTAATATGTAATCAATAAATATAATCACGAATATGTCAAAATACTATTTAAACACTATTTATTAAGTCCATGAAAGCTGCAGGTGTATTTGTCAACCCAAAGGGCATTACCATGAACTCGAAGTGACCGTATCAGGTTCAAAAATCCATCTTCGGAATGTCACATTCTATCACTTTCAACTGGTGATAGCCTGATCAGAGGTCTATCTTAGAGAAAATTGTGGCACCCCGAAGTTGTCCAAACAAGTCAACAATTATTGGAAGGGGATATTTGTTCTTAATGATCACCTTATTCAACTGGCGATAGTCTGTACCTAACCTGAGGGTACCATTCTTATTTCGAATAAATAGGATAGGACCGCCCCATGGAGAGACACTCGGTATAATGAAGCCCTTATCCAAGAGATCTTTTAACTGCTCCTTCAATTCTTTCAACTCGGTGGGAGCTATTCTGTACGAAAAAATAGATATGGGTTAAGTATCGAGGAGAATATCAATCCCAAAGTCAATCTCCCTATCAGGAGGGGCTCAAGGCAAATCATTAGGGAAGTCATCAGGAAACTCATGACAATTGGAACTGACTCAACGAGTGGAGACTCTACATCATCAGCCTTAACTCACATAAGGTGATAGATACACTCTTTAGAAATTAACTTTCTAGCCTTAAGGTAGGAAACAAACTTACCCTTAGGCATTGCAGAACTACCCTTCCACTCTATAACAGGCTCATTCAGAAATTGAAAATTGACCATTCGGGTTCTACCGTTGAAATAGGCATAACAAGCGTAAATCCAATCCATCCATAAAATCACATTAAAATCAATCATCTCTGACTCAATCAAATAAATGAATACTTCACAATCTCTATAAACCCTTTCAGCTATGATAGACTCACCAATAGGGGTAGAAACACTGAAGGGCTCAGGAAGACATTCAGGAAGGATCTCAAACTTACTAGCCACATATGGAGTCACAAATGAAAAAGTGGCACCTAGGTCAAGCAAGGCATATACATCAAAGAAAAAGACTTGAAGCATACTCATAACAATATCTGGTGCAACTTCTTGATCCTATCGATTGTCTATCACATATAGATAATTTGTACCCCTACCCATATTAGTAGTGGCACCTCTCAGATTATCACTGGCCTTTGGTGTTACCAAAAACTAAGCTCTATTACCTCCCTCACCCCACTTTCTCATTAGGCACTCATTATGGAAATGACCAGTCTGGCCACACTTGAAGCAAGCATTTGTGCCATCTCGACACTCACCTAGATAGAGTCTGCCACACTTGCCGCATGATGGTTTCCCTCTTGAACCTTGAGCCACACTAGCTTGGGATTAAAAACCTTGAGCTCTGGAATTTTGATGGCCCTATGATATTTTATCATACTTGTTACTCGAAGCTGGTGCACTTGTTGAGGATGGTGCATAGTTTGAAAACCTCTTTTGAAAATAGGACCTGTCCCCCTTACCTTGCTTATGCTGGCTAGGCTCATGCCTTGCTAATTTATCCTTTTTGCTCAAATGTTCTACCCTATCTCTCTTCTTATCCTCCTCAAGTTGGTTTGAATAGACCATAACTCTGGAGATGTCCATGCTCGGAATCAACAATGTCACTTTACACTCTTTTTTCACATGCTTGCCTAAGCTGGATATGAACTTTCTCATTCTAGATCTCATGTCAGGGACCCTCTCTAGAGCATACTTGGAAAGCTGTATGAACTTGAGGCTATATTCTTTGACAGTCATCCCCTCCTACTTCAAGTTGAAAAATTCCTCAAGCTTTGCTTCCCTCAACTCTCATGGAAAGAAGTGGTCAAGAAAGACACTCTCAAAATCACTCCAAATGGCAGGTTCAACATCTTCACCATGGCTTCCTTCCTACTGATATTACTAGACATTTGCCACATCCTTAAGTTGATAGGAAGCAATTTCAACTCCCTCAGTATCGGTCGCATGCATAATTTTCAACACCTTCCACATCTCATCAATAAAGTTGTGGGGTCTTTCTCAACCTTAGATCCTGTGAAGACTAGTGGGTTCATCCTCATAAAATCTCTAAGTATGATTGTAGCAGTTGTCTCTTAGGATCTAGAGATAGGGGTCTATGATCTCTGGTTCCCACTCTAAGTGGCTACTAGTTGAGTGAGCATAGTGATAACTTCTCTGAAATAAGCTTCTATAGTAGGAGTAGTGTAACGACCCAAAAATTTTCAAACTTTGTAATGGTTGGTAAAGGTTAGAGTTGAACTTGTCATGGTTGAATTTGGTAGCCATGGGTTGCATTTAAGTGGCCAGATTCAAGGGAATTGTTTTGGTGGAAGGTTGTAAGGCTGTTTAGGCAGCACTGACTTTAAGAAGCCATATCTTTTGGTATGGGATGAACTGTGTGAGATACTATATATTAAATTGAATATCTTTGGGTTATTTTCGCAACACAACTAGTTTCACTCAAATTAGAGTTTGGATGTGAAATTTATGGCCTTTGCAGTGAGACTGACCGTAATTGGAAGTATGCTAGAAAAGGGTTTCGAAATGGGGTCTAAGGGTGGGACCACATACCGTTTGGTTGTCCACAGTACGTGGTGGCCTCCATGGGTTGGTCCAGAGTTCTCTTAGGTATTGGGGACTAAGCATTGGACCAAGTTTGGTCTCACAAACCACTTCACGGCCCGTGTGAGCCTTCACGGTCCGTGAAGGGTCCCATGACTTGGTCCAGAAAGTTGCTAAGGTGTAGGGGCTGGGATCAGGGCCAAGTCTGGGCTCACGGACAGGCCCACGTTCTATGATCCAGTACCCGACCCCTTGGGGGTTCTGTGAGGCACTGTTTCAGTTGTCTAGTACATTTCATTAATGGTTAATTCATAATTTAATTAGATCCTATGCCCCTTTTAGGCTTTCTAAGGTCTTCTAACTCCCCTAAATCAAACACTAATCCCTTTTCATCCATTATAAAACTCTTCAATCCTCACCAAATTTCTCTTAATCCTCTTGACCTCCATTGATGAAAGCTTGAAGAAATTAGGGAAAATCAACTTTCTTGAAAATTCATCCAATTCTCTTGATTAAACTCAAGGTATGTAGGTTTGACTCGTAGATTACCTTTCATCCATGAATACCCAAGAACCCTCCTCTTTAAATTTTGAATTTAAGATTTCTTTAATTGTGGGTTCTTTAAATTTTGATGTATTTCATTGCATTGAGTTGTGGGTTGTAGAAATTAGGTGATTAAATGATGATTTAAGTTTGAATTTTATTAAATGCATTGAAGTTCATGAAGGATTAATGTGCATGTCCCTTTAATGGTTTAATATGCATGGATAAAAATGCATTGTGCTTGAAATTGGTTTTTCTCATGAATTATGTTAAATTATCTGTTGAATTGTGGTTTAAAGCTTGAATCCTCCATTACCCATGAACTTGATTCCTCATTCATGGCATATGCATTGAAGAATGGTTATGATTGTTAAGGGCATGACCCTCTTGTTATGATATAATATGTTAAGGCTTGTGATCACATGTCTCTTGTTTGACTCTTTTAGCATTATGGGTGCTTGCACCACTTTGATATATTATGAAGGCTTGATATGATAAGCTATGTAGATGAGCTACTCCTATTGTATTGATATGAAAATAGTTATGGAAATTCTTGTTGGCTTTTTAGCCTAATTATGGATATGAATTTGATCATGTTTTGGTTGACTAATGATGCATGGTTTTGAAAAGAACGTCAACTCTCCATTTTGAAAAGTTTGCATGGATATATATATATGTATTCCTGTGGGATGAGACTTAGTACCGAGGGATTGGAGTCGAGGTGGACTATCTTCAAGGGTCCATACTCCTTTCTGTCAAACCATGTGCCAACATCGAATATCTCCCAAGATGGGATTAACTTGTTATGTATCCCCTTGTTAAAGGGTTGACTAGGGATCTACCTGGAAAGTAGTCCGGATCCAAGTAGTAGCTCGCTCGGGCGTGACCCCCTTTAAGCTAATTGCATGTGGTGAGCCTTTTTGTTCAAGGGAAATAACTACTTTCTATCTTCCTTGTATTATTTATTTCCTTACTTTATGTATTGAGGGTGAGCACTAAACTATGTCGAGGCCCTGCTCTATCTTTTGTAGAGGCTATGTTAGAAACACTAAACTCTTTCTCGTTATATTATATTTTTTGGGATATTATGACTATTGGGATATGTTTATGGAAATTATGCTCCCATTATGCTTATGATTATGCTTATGGGATAGTGAATGTTGGGAATGTACTTATGTGGAAAGTCCCCTAACCCGGTATTCTCCCATAGCTTGAGTCCTATTTATCCGCCCCTTATAGATACTTGTTATGTGCTATGTGATTCATGTTCATCCCATTCCCGACAACATCCCCATAGCTTGAGTCCAAAGCCTCGTTTCCCCTGGAATTATGTGTTTATTTTTCTGTGCTTCTGAACCTATGATGTGAGTAATGATGCCATGATGTCTTGATCGAGGACTTTCGAGTTCTTCTTCACCATGTCATATCTTGGCCCCACTTCCGGATTGTGACAAAGATGGTATCAAAGCCTTAGGTTTATGAATGATCCTTAGAATCCAACATGCCATGTCGATTAGAGTCTTGTTCATGGGTGTGATGTGCCCCATGCCTATGAACAGGAGTCTATGATGACGTTTTAGTAATTTGCCTCATTTTATCATTTTCCTATGTTGTGCTGTGAGTTGTTACGATAAAGTTTCTAAACTCTTGGTATTCTTGTCGCTCTTTCAGAACATGCCTCCTAGAATAGCTCCCTTTCCTCGTCTTGTTCCAAAATTTGAGGAACAAGCCCCTCGGGCTCCGGTAGAGGAACAAGTATCTCATACAGAGTTTAGAAATATAGTGTCTATGTTGGCCAAAGCAGTGGCTAACCAAGCACAACTGGCTAATCCCACAATTGTTGGTACTTCGGCCTCCAGGGTAAGGGATTTTACCCGAATGAACCCTCCAGAGTTCTTTAACTCAAAGGTGGATGAAGATGCTCAAGAGTTCATTGATGAACTCACTAAAGTGTTGAACATAATAGATGTTAGTTTTGAGGAGAGGGCTGAGTTGGCTACATATCAATTGAAAGATGTGGCCCAGGTGTGGTATAATCATTGGTTAGTTGAGAGGATGGTTGATGTCAAGGTTGGGTGGGAAGAATTCAAAATGGCCTTCCTTGATCGATTCTTTCCTCTTGAGCTTAGAGAGGCCAAAATGACCGAGTTCATCAATCTTCGATGGGGTGGTATGACTGTGAGGGATTATGCTCTCAAATTCACTAAGCTTTCCAAATATGCTCCTATGCTTATATCTGACTCCCGTGCAAGAATGCATAAATTCATCTCCGGCTTCTCTGATTTCGTTGTGAGAAAGTGTCGTACAAATATTCTTATTCGAGATATGGACATCTCAAGACTCATGACTTATGCCAAGAAAATTGAGGGTGAAAAGCTTAAGGAAAGAAGGGTGAGTAAAGCTAAGAGGGCCCGACTTGATGGTGGGTTCTCCAACTCCAAGAGTGGTGGTGGGTTTGGCCGATTTCAACAAGGCCAAGGTTCAAATGTGAGGGTTCCTAATCCAAGGGTGCCTCCTCCTAAGGCACACGTTGGGGGTGGTCCTTGATTTTCTCATTGTGGAGAATGTGGTGGTAGTCATATGGGTGAATGTAGAAGAGTTACGGGTGCTTGCTATGGGTGTGGTAGTTTGGACCACAAGATCTCTAATTACCCAAAAAATATGAAGAAGGATCAAGCAGCTCTTAGTGATCAAGGGAAACCGAAGGCTCCGGTTGGTGTTGCTCTTAAGAACAACAGGTTTAATGCTCTACATGCCTGCCAAGAGGTAGAGGAAGCTCCGGACGTCATGACTGGTATGTTAAAAATCTTTGATTTTGATGCTTATGCTTTACTTGATCTGAGTGCAAATTTATCTTTTGTGACTCCTCTGTTAGTTGTTAAATTTGTTCTGAGTCTCGAAACTCTAAAGGAACCTTATTCGGTGTATACTCTCGTGGGTGAGTCTATTGTTGTCCAAAAAGTGAATCGGGGTTGTCCTGTCTTTGTCTTCCATAAAGTGTTCCTCGGTGACCTTGTAGAACTTGAGATGTATGATTTTGATGTTATCCTTGGGATGGATTAATTGCATGCATCTATGCCTCGGTTGATTATAGGACTAGGCAAGTTAAATTCAAAGTTCCTAATGAACCCGTGTTAGAGTCAAAGGGTAGTGATTTCGTGGTTGAGGGTCGGTTTATTTCCTACCTCAAAGCCTGAAAGATGATTTGTAAGGGGTGCATTTATCATATTATAGGGGTTAGAGATGTGGAGGGTGATTCACCTAAGCTTGAATTGGTTCCAGTGGTCAATGAGTTTTTCGATGTGTTTCCCGAGGACTTTCTCGGTATTCCTCCCATAGAGAGGTGGATTTTGGTATAGATTTCCTTCCGGATACTCAACCTATTTCTATCCCTCCTTAATGTATGGCCCCAACGGAGTTAAAGGAATTGAAAGATCAGTTGATGGATTTGTTAGAAAAAGGTTATATTAGGCTGAGTATCTCACCTTTGGGTGCTCCCGTGTTATTTGTGAGGAAGAAGGATGGGTCGCTCCGAATGTGTATTGATTATCGGCAATTGAACAAGGTGACTGTTAAAAATAGGTATCCGTTGCATTGAATTGATGATTTGTTTGTCCAACATCAAGGAGCTACTCATTTTTCCAAAATAAACCTTCTTTTAGGTTATCACCAATTGAAGGTGAGAGAGTATGACATTCCCAAGATGGACTTTTGGACTCGTTATGGTCACTTTGAGTTTGTGGTGATCTCGTTTGGGTTGACTAATGCACCGACAGTGTTTATGGACTTTATGAATCGGGTGTTCAAGCTGCTTCTTGATAATTTTATGGTAGTCTTCGTTGATGAAATCTTGATTTACTCCTGTAATGATCAATAGCATAGAGATCACTCGAGGTTAGTTCTTCAAACGTTGAGGGAGAAGCAATTGTTTGTCAAGTTTAGCAAATATGAGGTTTGGTTAGGAGAGGTTGCTTTCCTTGGTCATGTAGTGTCCGGTGATGGCATCAAGTTTGACCCTAAGAAAATCGAAGCGGTGAAGAATTGGTCTAGACCATTGACTCCTTCAGATATTTGAAGTTTCCTTGGTTTAGCCAATTATTATAGAAGGTTTGTTGAAGGGTTTTCCTCTATAGCGTCTGTAACAACCCAAATATTTTTGAAATATACTTATGGTTAGCATTCTATGATGTACTACAAGCCATGGTTGAGTTTTGGTAGCCACAGGTTGAGTTTAAGTGGCGAATGCAAATTGGGCTAAATAGTGGCCTAGAGGGACAGTTTCGGCAGTGTACTTCAAATAGTCATACCTTTTGATATGGAATGAACCGTGTGGGCTAAAATTTATAAAATTGAATCTATTTGAGTTAGATTTGCAACACAATTGGTTTCACTCAATTTGGAGTTCGGATGAGGGTGATATGGCCCAAACAAGGAGACTGTCTGAAATTCGGAAGCCATTGGAGATAGGCTCAGAAAAATGGCCAAGGACATTGACACGGGTCGTGAAACCTTGCACGGTTTGTCTAGTTCCTTGTCAAGTGTTCCAGGGAGCTAGGGGTGGCCTGGAACCACCCCTAAGCCTAGTCTAAGTCAACGGAACCTTGGACGGTCTGTTTGGACTCAAACGGCTCGTGTACTGCCTCGTGAAGTGAGGCAGTAGCTTGGACAAGCCAAGGCTGATATTTTGAGGCTAAGTATGGTTGAACGGTGCCTTGCACGGCCAGTCACACTTCAAACGGTCCGTCATGTGCTTCGTGAAGTGTAATAGAAAGTCCTCCGAAAGTTTGCACTGAGAAATTTTCTAAGTATTATTTGACGGTGGAGGTGGACGGTCCGTTCATTGTTGAACGGGCACTATAGCACCATTTGACATTGCTTAGTTCTAGAAAGTTATATTTTATTAATGGTATTTTTGTGGTTTAACAATCCCTTAAGCCCCTTTTTGGTACCCTAAGGTCTCCTAAACCCCTAAAACTTTCCCCAAACCCTTATTCATCCATTAGAACTCTCCTATACACTCTCTTAAGATCCTAAGACACTCTTGGCATCCATTGAAGCTAGTTTGTAGAATTTGGGGAAGAAGACTTGATTAAGTTTGATCTTGTTGATTAGTTGGTGGAATTAAGGTATGTGGGACTT
>JBCEWC010017792.1:0-12305 GCA_038996855.1 Solanum aculeatissimum
CAAAAATGAGATAGTAAAATCACAGTTGAAATAATTGAAAAAATGTCTCATCAGGGGTAATATTGTAAAATTATAGTCGAATCAGTTGAAGAAATATAATTAAACAGCTGAAGCAAGCAGGACGACGATGAGCTACCTGCTTTGAAAGGTTGTGATTGGTCAAGAGCAGAAACAGGTAACTCAAGCAGGCAGGACAACGAAAAATTGGACTCACACTTTTATATATATATATAGATTAACCCAACTTTCTTTCCTTTTCTCTCATCCTTTACACATACATTAATACCTTTCTAAATTAATGTTGTTGGAATTATAAAATGTTATTATTTTATAGAAATATTATTTAATTTATAGATTAATATTTATTAATTTAAAGAGTATTTTTAAGATTCAATGAAGATTAAGTTTAATTACATCATCTAGAGAATAAAGCCTCAAGAATTTAAATGAACCTCTTGTGAAAACGATATTCATAGATTTGAGGTCAATATCAATAGCTCGTTAGATTATTAGGATGAAAATAATAAATATTCAGAGATATAAAGCTTAAAAGAAATTATGGATACCATAAAAAAAACAATGTTAATGAGAAAGTTAAAGACGATATAATATCTTTGGAATCAGTTATGCATAAGGAAACACTTGTTGCGTCTAGAACTCTTCATAAATTTTTCGTGCGAAGACAACACCGGAACTTTAGGATGCAATAAAAAAAGTTAGAGATGAGCTTCAACTATATTTTAAATTATAATAAAAACTAGAATCATATTTCACTAAATTGTCTTAGATATTTTTGTAATTTAAAAGAACTATTAGTTTATAATATTAATGAGACCACATATTTATATATGAATTTTCAGAAAATATATTATTTTATTATCTTATCGAAATTGATGATTTTTTTCATTTGTCCAAGTGGAAATAGGAGAAAAAATGTTAGAAAATTTATTATTTTTTCGAGTATTAATTTAGAAAGATTTATGTTTATTTAGAAAGACAAGAAATGATAATTTAATTTGTTTGTTTCATGTTTATGGTGTTGATTTATTGCGATTGGTAACTTTTCGTCATATGATATGATTAGAAAACTTAGCCCCAAGGTAATTTTATTTTATTTTTCTTCAATTTAGGATCTTGATCTAAGGGAGAGGGTCAGATCTAATAAGGAAATAATTTCAAAAATCTCCCTTGTTTTTTTTTTGTTGTTGTGTAAATACACCTAAGAAGCTAGATAAAAATCTTACCCATATGTTGATGCTACTTAGAATATTCTTTAATTAAGATTACTTATCAATTGATTTTGAGGCACATATTAAGCAAAATATAATTTATATTATTAGTAATTAAATTAAAAGTGCTATCAGAAAAATTAAAATAAGATAGATAAGTATAATATCTCAAAACCTTTAAGAAGGTGAGTGTTATAAAGCCAAAATTGGCGGAAGATATTTGATATTATCTTTTCTTTTCCCTCAATAAATCTACTATTTTTATTCAACATTTCATGCATTTATATCAGAAAATGATACGGTTTTAGTGAAAACAAACTTTAAGCTATTTTTTCGCAAGTTCTAAAACTTTATTTTTCGTAATTTATTCTATTATTAGTATATGTGTGTTGCACGAATATTTTAAAATATAATAATTTTTAATTAAATTCAACTAATACTAATTATTATTGAGTTAAAAGTGTATGTGTAATCATATATATATATATAATGCTAACATAATTTTATCCTGATCTATGTGCAATGATGATATGTTCATCAAAGACACCAAACATTATTCTAACAACTTCTTCTTCTCCTAATGTAGTGAAGATTAATAGCATATATGCTGTGTATTGAATTAATATTTGTGCTAATTAATTAAATTTAAAAATCATAGATCAATAAAAAATCTAGTATTAAAAATATTGACTCTACTTTAGCTAAAATCTAAATATAATTTACAAAGCATTTTGCAACCTTTTTAGCCCACACTTCTTTCTCACTCAATCCTACAAAATAAGATGATATTCATTCAATCAAATATAATTTCATAAAATAAAGATTCATAAAAAAAAGAAAATTCAATGATAAAAAAAATATATACTATAATCAAACTAACATATACCATATAGGGGAATTTTAGTAGTTTAGTTGGTTGGCTACCTGATCTCTCCCACCTTGTTTGTGAGAGTTTGATTCCCCACGTTGCAATCCCTTTCCCTACCCCCAATTTATTTTTAAAAAAAAACATATACCACATAAAAATATATTATTTTTAGTGCAAAGAAAAATTTGAGAGATGAAAAAAATGTATCTTCTATATTTTTGATTTATTATAAGTTTCTTTTTTTATTTCGTGATTTTTAAAATTAATTTAGCTTTTTAAAATATGTTTGTAGGTGTTGTTCTTTAGTAATATGTATAACTTAACATTGGCAGAAAATATTAGGATTTAATTTTCATAACTTTAACGTAATTTAATATAAATGATAATATATTGATCTAATATTAATTAGATAAAGTTGAGAAGTTATAAGCTCCATCAACATGCCGTCATGTGAAAACGTGAAAATATATATGACAATTGCTTTTAAAATTTTGAAAGAAGTAATATCAATTATTATTTTTGATTTAAATACATGTGGAGAGATTTTATTTAATAAAATGAAACTTTAAAAATTATAAGAATAAAGTTGGCAAAAATGAAAATTTTAAAATGCATTTTGTAAGTCATCATCTATTTTATGAAAGTCTTCTCAATATATTAGGTTGCTTATGAAATAGTAATTACACAAATTATGTTTGACTATATGAGTTCTCACTAATCTAAAACTTATCTTTATTCAACGTGAAACTCATTTTAATTGTGATCTCTAGTAAAATAAATCATATACACTTACGTAGTTCAAGTGTCATTTATTTTATATGTACATTTATGGTTAGCTTTAATTATTACTTTTTATTTATAAGGTGTAAAATTTTTATTTTTTTATTTTTTTGGAGCAGTGTTTTTTTGACGATGAAAATTCAAATATTTTAAAGAGATTCATAATTCTTTTAATTGGATTTGTGAGCAGTTGAGTAGTTTTAGGGGACTACTTTTAAATTCAAATAAAAAAGTAACCACTTTGCTAGGTTATATTTTTTTACGTGGGTTAATTTAGATAAATGTGAATTTTATAATTCTCTCAATTATATTTTTTAAATTTTAAATTCAAATTTTAATTGTTTTGTTTACACTTCTGTTATTTTTTTTTTTAATGTTTTACAATTTTCAAATTTATGTAAAAAAAATTACATTTATTTTAGAAATAGACATACAATGAAACACGGGCGAGACAAAATATTTTTCACTTGTTGAAATTTATAACATGCCTTAAATTCTGATTTGTTGGAGATGAACCTTCTTATTGAGAATTTTTGAGTTCCTCTAAAAAATTTTGTCCCAGTTTTCTTTGTGGGAGTATGATCGAGCCTTGTGGCGCCTACGTATCCCGTTGAGGCAAGAATCAAGTCAAACATAGTTCCCTTCTCAAGATGTAGAGAAAAATAGAAAAATAAATAAGAAAATGATCGAGGCTGACATAGGCCGCCTACGTATCTTTTTCCTTAGAATTCAGGTCAAACATGGTTCAAAGTAAAAGGGATTAGGGGATGACCGAGACCGACATAGGCCGCCTACGTATCTCATTCTTGAGAATTTAGGTCAAACGTAGTTCATTACAAAAGGATCAATTTAAAAATAAGCATAAGAACAATTACAAGTGAAATAATGTGGTTACAAGGGAAAAAGTAAAGTAAATTCTGAATCTTCAAACATAGTATCTCTTGACAGCATTTAAGCTGATCGACAAGTTGTGATAGGCAATGTTCGAGCTGAATCCTAACACATCATCATATGATCAGATGAATGTACTCTTCGAGCAAGTTGATGAGCTCTTTCTTCTGAGTCTCTATCAAATTAATACTGATTCTGACTTCTCTGGTGGTTTTGTCTTCTCTCAGATTCACAGTTTCAAGGTGACTTGAGTTGTTTCAATTTGACAAATGGCTCGAATATAATGGTCTCTTCATCATATCCTTCAAACACTTCATTAGTATTCATCTCATTTTGTTTATTTGGCTTGTGACATGACATAATATGATAGGTTTTTAAATTATTTTACTAAAAGCATAAACAAACATTGTTAGATAACAAAATTGAAGCAAGTACAGTAAACTTTCACAATAAAAGAAGCTTTCGTTTGAAAGAAAGAGAAACTTTGGCATAGCCATATAGCAATTTGCTTTTTTCAAACATCTCGAGAGAATTAAAGCATAACGAGGTAAAATGATATAAAATGTGGGCCTCGAGTCTCTTTGGTCTACCATTGATTTTTAAAAAGTATAAAACAATTGCCTTTGTCTACCAAGGTGAGCAAAAAATCAAAGGCGGAGTGGACGTCTAATTAATCATTTGCTCTTTTGACTCGGCGTCTTGTACACCTAGTGTCTCATTCAGCGCAACATCATCTTCTTTGAACAAATCCTAGATTCCTCCCCTTAGTCCATTGTCGTTATCATGATTTTATGCTGGCAATGACTGATGCAAGTGAGGAAATGCTTTTGACAAAGTGCGATCGACCTCATTCTTTTCCTCAATCATCAAATCAGAAGCTTGGTAAGGTATCATGATCACAAATTCAGATTTTTTCTATTTTGCTTGAAAAGGCAACAATTTTCTCACAAGGATCAGAGTTTGCTGGAATTACAGCTTTATCCATACACCAATCTTAGTTGACTTCTATCGTATTACTAGTCACCTGCTAATGATGGGGCAGAGGATTACTATTGACACTAGGAGTGACAGTTTGAAGAGTGACAACCCTTTGATCAATCAAGTCTTGAATTTTGTGCTTCAAGTTGATGCAACTATCGGTGGTATGTCCAACACCTCCCGAATGATAAGCACAGTAAAAATTGGACTTATAAAATCTAGGATTGACATTGATGTTCTTCGGTTCGATAGCTTCTACCAGACCAACTGTGTTCATTCTTTCAAAAAGTTGGGTTCGACTTTCAACCAAAGGAGTGAAGACTCAAGGATGTTCTTCACAAGATTTGGACGAAGAATATTGCAATTATTTCTTGAAGATAGAGACATTTGATAGTAGTTTGGAGGATTTTGGAAAGTAGGTGCTAGGATTTGAAATTCTGGATAAATTGAAGCTTGATAGCTATGAGGGGTATTTTGATAATTTAGTGATGGAGCTTGGTGTTTTGGAGATATATTTTGGTAATTTGACCATTGAGATTGGACATTTGGGGGGATACTTTGGTAATTTGGCCATGAAGCTTGGATATTTGGAAGGATACTTTGATAATTTGTCCATGGAGCTTGGAAATTTGATTGGACAGAAAAAATTGGGTAGGGATTTGGTGGAGCTTTGGGGGAGGTATTGGATAGTGAATGCTTTCAACTATCGTATTTGACATGCTTTGATCTTGGTTCAAATAAAATGGATGAAACATCTTTCCTCTTCCTCCTCAATAGAACTGAAGGTTTAGTTTGAATAGCTATTCAGGCGATCTTTCCTGTCTCAAGACCGTATTCGATAGCCTCACCAACTTTAACTATTTTGCCAAACTTTGCTCCTATAAGGGGCAATATCTTATCGAAGTACTCCGGCTCTTGAATACGTAGAAAGATTTCGTTGACCTCTTACTCGATCATAGGAGGTTTAACATTTGCAACCTCTTTCCTCCAACGGTAGGCGTATTCTCGATAGCTCTCAGTAGACTTTTGTTTGATTTTCTACAAAGAGTGTCGATCAGGAACACTTTCAATGTTGTAAGAAAATCTTTCGATAAAGTCATTGATCAAAGCATTCCAACTGGACCACTATTTCATTTCTTGAGAAGTAAACCAATCCAAAGCCTCTCCACTCAGACTTCGGCCAAAGAGCCGCATCAATAGAGCCTCATTTTTCTTAACTCCCATGAATCAGTTGTAATGGGATCTGAAATGAGCCAGGGGATTACTGTCTCTACTGAAAGTGTCAAATCCGAACAAATGGTCAGATCTTCATAATTCAACCTTTCAGTGTTCGGTGTGTGGTATAACTCCTTTACTTCTTCTGTAATTTCTTTTCTCATGCTTTGCTTAATCATCTCCTCTTTGACCCTCCACTCTTTCTCCTTCTCCTTATAGGGATTGGATTCGAAATATGTGATGAGGGTAAGGTATGCTTCTAAGAGTGTTAGAATATAAAAAATGGCTTTTGGGGGTACGAGTAGAGTAGTTGTGGATTTTGAACGTTTGGATCAGGGTTTTGATATACGGATGAACATATTTAAGGATTGTTAGAATTTAGGCTTTGAAGAGAAGGTGTCGTTTGGTGTGATGAGCTAACATGATATAGGTCAGGAGTAGTTAAGTCGATAACAAGTCTTTTGGATAGGAATAGTGATCATATCTTTTTTAGCATGTCCGGTAGTTGGGTTCGGAGGGAGAAATTGAAGTGGAGGCCTTTCAACGGTTAGATTCACCAAATATTGGGTCTTTTGTATCTCAGCGCTTATTTCAACAATTTGTTGCATTAGTTGTACAATCAACTTGTTCTGTTCAGCAATTGCGGGATCCATCATGATAACTTCGGTTAAACCAATGCTCTCACTATTCTCAGTCATTTTTTCTTTGCCTTTTGATAGACATTGATTAGGGGAGGAATCTTTGGAATTCTTAGACCTCGTAAAGTACGGATGTCTAGTCATTTTCTCAACACAAATTAATTCTAATTACCTGTGAAATAAAAATTAACTCAAAAGATAGACGTGTTAGTTGTTGTTCGTATTATATAATGAAAAATATCGCACAAAAAGGTAAACGCATAATAATTGCTTTTCTCGAAGATATACTAGCACAGAAACATTGCTAAATAGGTGAAATGTTGCCTATTTAATTTGAGGTTTGCAAATCAGGGAGATACTTTACCAAGATTTCCTTGCGTCTTTTCAAATTTATGATTTTCGTAAGGATGGAGTAGAAAAATAATTATTTTCTAAAATATGGGGCTGAGCCTTGGAAGACTACCTACGTATCTCGTGAAGGAGAAATTAGGCCCTACGTATTTCGCCTAGCTTAAATCTTTTTCAAATTGAAATGGAAAATCTACCTCCTGTCAAATTTTAGAATTTGTGGAGTGGAATTCAAACTTTATTGAGAAACTCAAGACTCTAAGAATTTTTGGACGATCTTTTGATAGTGACTTTATTTTTGTGCCTAAGAGGTTCTAATTTTTTTTGAAAGGAGTAGACTAGCACATCTTCAAATAGGCAATCTCCGACCCCGTCGGTCCACTTGGGCCTCTAGCTCATTACGGACCCTTCGGTATAGTTTTTTGGAAAAGTTCGCCATGAGCCCCGGACAACGCCAGGAGCCGTGTGCTAACAGCCACGAAAAATTGCCAAAATCGTATGTTTCCAGTTCCTTGGCCCATAAAATCCTAACAGGATATCTCCAACCCCACCGGGCCACCTAGGCTTCTTGCCTGTCTCGTTAAGGACCCCTTGGTATATTGTTTTGCGAAAATTAGCCCCAAGCCTCGGGCAGCGCCAGGAACCATGGGCTAACACCCACAAAATACTGCCAAAATTGTTTGTTTCCTATTTCTTGGCCTATAAAATCCTACCAGGCCATCTCTAAACCCGCTGGAACACCTGGGCCTCTTGCCTGACTCGTAATGGATTCCTTGGTATAATATTTTGGGAAAATTGGCCCAGAGCCCTGGGCAGCGCCAGGAATCGTGGGCTAACACCCTTGAAAAACTACCAAATCGCCTATTTCTTGTTCCTTGGACAATAAAATCCTACCAGGCCATCTCCAACCCTGTCAGGCAATCTGGGCCTCTTTCCTAGCTCGTTACAGACCCCTCGATATAATTTTTCAGAAAAGTTGGCCCCGAACCCCGGGCAGTGCCAGGAACCTTGGGTTAACACCCATGAAAAATTGCTGAAATCGCCTGTTTCCTGTTCCTTAGCCCATAAAATCCTAGCAGGCCATCTCCAACCCCATCGGGCCACCTGGACCTCTTGATTGGCTTGTTACGAACCCCTTGGTATAATGTTTTGAGAAAGTTGACCCCGAGCAGTGCCTGGAACCGTGGGCTAACACCCAAGAAAAATTACCCAAATCACATGTTTCCTTTTTCTTGACCCATAAAATCCAACCAGGCCATCTTCAACCCCGCCGGAAAACTTGGGCCTCTTTCCTAGCTTGTTACAGAGCACTCGGTATATTTTTTTGGGAACGTTGGCCTAGAGCCCCGGGCAGCGCGAAGAACCGTGGGCAAATACCCATGAAAAACTGCCCAAATCGCATGTTTCCTGTTCCTTGGCCCATAAAAACCTACCAGACCATCTCCAACCCTACTAAGCCACCTGGGCCTCGTTCTTGGCTCATCACAGACCCATAGGTAAAATTTTTCAGAAAAGTTGACCCCGAGCCCCGAGCAGCGCAAGGAACCATGGGCTAACACCCACAAAAATTTGTTCAAATCGCCTTTCTCCTTTTCCTTTGCCCATAAAAACGTACCAGGTCATCTCCAATCACGTCGGGCCACCTGGGTCTCTTGCCTTGCTCGTTACAGACCCCTTGATATAATTTTTCTGGAATGTTGGCCCCGAGCCTCGGGCAGCGCCAGGAACCGTGGGCTAACACCCACGAAAAACTTCTAAAATCGCCCATTTCCTTTTCCTTGGCACATAAAATCCTACCATGCCATTTCTAACTCTACTAGGCCACCTGGGCCTCTTATATGGCTCATTACATACCTTTCGTTATAATGTTTTAGGAAAGTTGGCACCAAGCCCCGGGCAGCGTCAGGAACCGTGGGCTAACACCTACGAAAAACTTCCAAAATTGCATGTTTCTTATTTCTTGGCCCATAAAATCCACCAAGATATCTCCAACCCTGTCGGGCCACCTGGGCCTCTTGACTGGCTTGTTACGGACCCCTCGGTTTAATTATTTGGGAAAGTTGGCCTCGAGCCCTGGGCAGCGCCAGGAGCTGTGGGCTAACATCAATGAAAAATTGCTCAAATCTCCTATTTCCTATTCCTTGACTCATAAAATCCTACCAGGCCATCTCCAACTCTGTCGGGCCACCTGGGCCTCTGGCCTGGCTTGTTACGGACTTCTCGATGTAATTTTTTGGAGAAAGTTGGCTTCAAGCACTGGGCAGCGGTAGGAACCGTGGGCTAACAGCTCTGAAAAGCTGTAAAAATTGCCTATAAAATTGGCGTCAAGCCCTGGGCAGCGTCAGGAACCGTGGGCTTATACCCACAAAAAACCGCAAGATGACTTGTTTCCTGTTCCTTGGCCCATAAAATCCTACCAGGCCATCTCCAACTCCGTCGGGCCATCTGGGCCTCTTTCTTGGCTTGTAACAGACCCTTAGGTATAATATGTAATGCAAGTTGGCCTCGAGCCCGGGGCAGCGCCAGTAACCGTGGGCTAACACCCACAAAAAACATCCCAAATCGCTTGTCTCCTTTTTCTTGGCCCATTAAATCCTACCAGGCCATCTCCAACACTGTTGGGCCACTTGGGCCTTTTGCCTGGCTCGTTAAAGGACCCTCGAGATAATATTTTTGGAAAGTTATCCCCGAGCCCCGGGCAGCGCTAGGAACCTTGGGCTACACCCATGAAATATTTCCAAAATTGCCTATTTCCTGTTTCTTTGCTCATAAAATCCTACCAGACCATCTCCAAACCCGCCGAGTGACCTGGGCCTCTTGACTGGCTCGTTATGGACCTCCCAGTATAATTTTTTGGGAAAGTTTTCCCCGATCCCTGGGCAGCGCCAGGAATCGTGGGCTAATACCCACAAAAAACTACCGAAATCACCTGTTTCCTTTTCCTTGACCCATAAAATCTGATCAACCCATATCCAACACCGCCGAGCCACCTAAGCCTCTATCCTGGCTTGTTACGGACCCCTCAGTATAATGTTTAAGGAAAGTTAGCCCCGAGCAGTGCCAAGAACCGTGGGTTAACAACCATTAAAAGCTGTCCAAATCGCCTGTTTCTTGTTCCTTGGCCCATAAAATCCAACCAGACCATCTCCAACCTTGTCGGACCAAATGAGCCTATTGCCTAGATCATTATAGACCCCTCGGTAGAGTATTTCTAAAAAGTTGACCCCGAGCCACGAGCAACACTAGGAACAGTGGGCTAACACTCATGAAAAACTACCCAAATCGCCTGTTTTCTGTTCTTTGGCCCATAAAATCCTACTAGGCCATCTCCAACCCCACCAGAACACCTTGGCCCAAAAAATCCTACCAGGCCATATTGAACCGTGCCGGGCCACCTGGGCCTCTTTCCTGGCTCATTAGAGCCCCTTTGGTATAATATTTTGAGAAAGTGTTCCCAGATCTCCGGGCAATGCCAGGAACCGTGGGCCAACACCCATGAAAAACTTCCCAAATCACCTATTTTTTGTTCCTGGGCCCATAAAATCCTACAAGGCCATCTCGAAGCCCGTGGGGCTACCTGGGCCTATTTCCTGGCTCGTTGTGGACCCCTCGGTATAATATTTTGGGAAAGTTTACCCCGATACCCGGGCACCACCAGAAATCGTGGGTTAACACCCATGAAAAACTGCCGAAATTGCTTGTTTCTTGTTTTTTGGCCCATAAAATCCTATCAGGCCATCTCAAACCTTTTTGGAAGGCCCATAACTCTTGCTTGGCTTGTTACATATGCCTCGGTATAATTTTTCAGGAAAGTTTTCCCTAACCTCAGGAAGCGCCAGGAATCGTGGGCTAACACCCATGAAAAACTACCCAAATTGCTTGTTTCCTGTTCCTGGGCCCATAAAACCTAGCAGCCAATCTCCAATCCCACCGGGCCACCTGTGCCTCTTGCCTGGCTCGTTATAGACCCCTCGGTGTAATATTTTGGGAAAGTTGGCCCCGAGCCCCGGGCAGCGCCTGGAAGCATGGGCTAATACCTACGAAAAATTGCCCAAATCGCCTGTTTCCTATTTCTTTACCCATAAAATCCTACCAGGGCATCTCCAACCTCGCTGGGACAACTGGGCTGCTTCTATGGCTTGTTAAGGACCCCTCGATATAATATTTTCAGTAAGTTGGCTCGAGACCCAGGCAACTCCACGAACCTTGGGTTAATACCCATAAAAAACTACGAAAATTACCTGCTTCTTGTTCCTTAGCCCATAAATCCTATCACGATATCTCCAATCCCGCCAGGCTACCTAGGCCTCTTGCCTAGCTCGTTACTGACCCCTCGATTTAATTTTTCCAGAATGTTGGCCCCAAGCTCCAAGCAGCGCCAGGAACCATGGGCTAACATCCACAAAAAATTACCCAAATTGCCTGTTGTTTGTTTTTTTGCCCATAAAATACTACCAGGCCAGATCCAACCCCGGGGGACTACCTGGGCCTCTGGCCTGTCTTGTTACATACTCTTTAGTATAATTTTTTTGGAAAGTTCGCCCTGAGCCCCGGGTAGCTCCATGAATCGTGGGCTAACACCTACGAAAAACTACCTAAATTGTCTGTTTTTTGTTCCTTGGCCGATAAAATACTACCAGGCCATATCAAACCCCGGTGGGCCACCTGGGCCTCTTGACTAGCTCGTTAAAGACCCCTCGGTATAATTTTTTTGGAAAGTTTCCTTGAGCCCCGGGCAGCGCCAGGAACCGTGGGCTAATACCCACAAAACACTGCTCAAATCAGCTGTTTCTTATTCCTTGACACATGAAATACTACCTGGCCATATCACCCCCCGACAGGCCACCTAGGCCTATTTCCTTGCTTGTTAAATATCCCTCGGCATAATGTTTTGGCAAAGTTGGCCCTGAGCCCCATGCAGCGCCAGGAACTGTGGGCTAACACCCACAAAAAAAAACCCAAATAACCTATTTCTTGTTCCTTGGATTATAAAATACAACCATGCCATATCCAACCCCGGCAAGCCACCTAAGCCTCTTGCATGGATCGTTATAGAACCCTCAGTATAATATTTTTTCAAAGTTGTGCCCGAGCACCGGGCAACGCCAGGAACTGTAGGCTAACACCCACGAAAAACTGCCCAAATATTCTATTTCTTGTTCCTTGACTTGTAAAATACTTCCAGGCCATATCCAACCCCGGCGGGCCAATTGGGCCACTTGCCTGGATCGTTATAGACCTGTCGGTATAAAGTTTTGGAAAAGTTTTCCCCTAGCCCCGGGCAACACCAGGAACCGTGGGATAACACCCATGAAAAACTGCCCAAATCATCTGTTTCTTGTTCCTTGGCCCATAAAA
>JBCEWC010017793.1:0-12304 GCA_038996855.1 Solanum aculeatissimum
GTGCTTAATTGTGCTAACCCATATTTTTTCTACATGTTCTCACCATGTAGGGTACGAGGGTGACTATTACATTCTCCCGGACGACGTTTGATACTCTTTAGAAGACTTGTAGTGGTGAGCCCTATTGTTAAAGGGCAATAGCCACCATCTATCTACCTTTACTTTCTATGTATTTACTTTCTAGACTTGAGGGCGAGCCTCAAAGCTTGTCGAGGCCCCGCTCTTCCATGTAGAGGCATGTTTTGGACAAATCTTACCCTTGTACGTTTAACCTGTATGTTAGATATTTGGCTATGTATTGTGATACTATGTTCCACTCGATCTATGATTATGTTCTCATGTTATGATTATGTCTTATGTTATCATACTATTAGAATTGCTTGAATGTGACTTATGATGTATGATTATGTGCTATGTGCAAGCATGTTTCCTTCCATTCCCGAATTGTACCCATAGCTTGAGTCACAAACCCCTAAACCCTTAGAGCTTATGTGTTACATGCTTTAGCTTCTGCGTTTCTGAACCGATGATGAGTGTAATGACGCTGTGATGGCTTGATCGAGGGAATTTGGGTCCTCTTTCGCCATAATCGGGTCGTGACAAAGATCGTATCACAGCCTAGGTTTTGTAATGGTCCTTGAACTCCCACATGCCGCGTCCAGTAGAGTCTTATTCATGGGTATGATGCGCGCCATACCTATGAACGAGAGGCTATGACGACGTTTTAGGAATTTGTCATTTCATTGTTCCATTCTATCGTTCTTAAGCTATGAAAGTGTTCTTTCCTAAATGGGTGCTTTTGTTGTTCGTTCAAAACATGCCTCCGAGAAGAGCAAGAATTCCCACCCATGGTCAGGCTCCTGACAATGAGGAACAGGTGTCACACACCGAGTTCTGGAATGTTGGAACTATGTTGGCTCAAGTGGTGGCCAACCAAGCTAGACCAGCTGCTCCCGCTGTTGGAGGTACTCCGGCATCCCGGGTGAGGGAATTCACCCGGATGAACCCTCTAGAATTTCATGGGTCTAGGTGTGACATGACAAGCTCAATATACTAAACATGATCAAATATCAAACTTAAGTCATTTATATGATATACATAAAGCCAACGTTAACTAATCAACACATAACATAACAAGAGTGTCATAGGTCTAACACATGCCTCTAATGGAGTGACGGGGGCCTTGACAAATCCAGGCTCACCCTCAAAAGTTAAACTAAACAAAAGTAAACTACTAATAGCTAGAGGAAAGGCGGCTATTGCCCTTTGAAGAAGGGCTCACCACTAACAGATAGCTCAAGATCAAAGCTCGTCGGTAGGTAGATAGAACTCGTCACCTACACCTACATGATTAGAGCATGTAGAAGAAAGTATGGGTTAGCACAAATAAGAACTAAGTATGTGGACATGCAATGCTTATGACATGGGAGCATGACTACAATATGACAAGGTGACACTTGATTCGAAAGAAGTGCACTTAGCCAAAAGAATGTATATAACAAGATGCTTATGTCATGATGCATGATATGCAACCTATCAATATAATAATATCGGGGATTGACCTCAATCAGCTCAAAGTAAGACCAAGCGAGCTACCACTCGGAATGGAGTATTTGCCAAGTAGATCTTAAAACTCCCTTAAACAAGGGGTATCAAAACAAAGCTCCCAAAATTATACAAAATCTTCTCCCAAAATCTTAAAAATATTTAACAGTATAAAAGCATATAAATTGGTGTGAGGGACACACACTGAAGTGAACGGAGAAATTCATGAATATATTACCTGTTGTATTAGGAAACACTTGTGGTCATCCAATTGTTCAAAAACTGAAATTGCATAACAATGTCGGGTCATCTAATGAACAAGATTTTGTTGATGATGAAAGTGATGAAGATGAATTTTTATGGGATGATGAATTTGATGAGTATCCAAGTATGAAAGAAATGAATTATGAGGAGCGAAATAAATGTTGTTGGTTCAAGAAATTCTTTGAATGTCTCAACAAATTGACCATTAATAATATTAGTGATCTTAGACGGCAATGGCATTGTCCTGTCTGTAAAGGTGGCCCAAGGGCTAAATTGCATAGAGAACTTGCTCAACTTTTGGAGGAGGAGTTGTATCTGAGGAGGTGCATTTGTTGTACATCCAGGTTAGGTGTATGGAAAGTGAAAAGGTATCAAATATGAATATAAAATAATAGTCTGACAACATGTGGTGATCATGATGAACATGATTCTTGTGAAAGATTATAATTAATAGTGGATTGAAACAGAAAATGAAAAGCTATGTAACAATTTCAACGTTTAGGCAATTGTCAAATCTATTAAACTCCCATATGATCCATGATACTATCATGGAATTAGTGCGTTGATTTATGAGGTCACTACTGTGTGATACATGGATGCTCTGCTTCTTAGTATGTTATTTTCTATAGAACGAAAAGATAGGGATGAATGAGTAGGCAATCAAATTAAGTTTCATACCAGGGGATACAAAAGGATTATCTACATAGCATAGAAAGTAGGCATGAATAATTGTTAAAAGTATGTAATTTTATCTATTATTGTGAAGTTACATTGCATCACAGTGGAATAAGGAAAATATAATTATGCTATTATAATTTTAATATGAAATTATTGAGGATTGTTCTTAAGCTTTTATCTTTTCATATGCATATTTTTTATTTTTTAAATATTTAAGTTACTGTTATTTGATATCTAATATGGTAATTTGATACTGTTGTGGTTATTGTATTTCTAGTTCTATAATCATCACAAAGGACTCAAATAAATTTATTGAACCATTACAAAAATATTAACTAATGCTTCAGATAACACTCTTGGACAAAATGAAAACTAGGTCTCTTTAAGTAAGTCATAGTTTCTAACTTAATGTTTAGTCACTTATTCATCCCCTTCTTTTCATTTTATTTTTCTTGGTCTTGATTATATACTTTTTTGTCTTCTTCTTATAATAATAGTAACAAAAATTATATTATTATTCATCTTCCTTTGCTTTTTCATCACCTTTTTCACTGTATTTTTTTTTTTATGTATCTAGTTTGAATATAAATTCATTTTTTATTAGAATTTGGATAGAAATCCAAAACATACAATAGTTGTTTCCACTTTGGAGATTTATCAAGATAACATTTTAAGTTATGATTTAAATATTTTTCTTCAATTTTGAAGGCAACATGCAATTTTGAAACTCTTCTTCCCCATAGTTTAACTAGTTTTAAAAAAAGAAAAGAATGAACTATGTGAAACTTTCAAATTTTAGAGTATCACTCTTATGATTATAGCTTCTCATAAATATTTTTCCATTATCTAAACTAAAGACAAAAATTGGCTAACAATATAGTTGATTTTTTTTAATTCTAAAGTTTTCATTTAACATACAACACTTCATTGATTTGACATTGAATAGAATAAATGAGCTTCTTAATTTTTAAAATTCATAATAAGGTAATTGTAAGGATAAATTGTCTATTAATTTAGATAATTTCCCTGATTATCTACGAAATAAATTTAGAGGGCATTTAAGCCTCAAAAGATTAGAAAGTTTTTGGATTTACTATCAATTCAAAATATAAGGCATGAGGTCTTGCTCAGATGATTATATTCAAATAATATGTGCATACATTCAAATTGAATTTCTTTTACTTAGGCTTAGAAATGTGAAGTATGCAGCAAAGTAGGTAAATATTTTTCAATATACAATGATGTTCAATCGGTTACTCCTTTTAGTAAAACCTACAGTTGTTATAGGCTCATGAATTCATGTCCAAGAAAATCACAAACTATAATAATGTAATACCCCAGAAATTTTTCAAGTGAAATAGGTCCTCAGACCTGGTTCTACGAGAGGATTTACGAGCCGTAGATTGGTTTACGAACGGTGGACTAAGTCGTAAAAAGTTGTTCTAAGAACTAAAATTTTGGCTATGTAAGGAAAGGAGTCCACGAGAAGGAACACGACTCGTGACATGTTCCACGAGCCGTATGTTGAGTTATAAAAAGTTCCAGAAACCAATATTTTGGTTTGTCTTTCCACGAGAGAGAAATACGACCCGTGACCTGTTTCACGACCCGTATGAGAGGTTTTGTATTAAGTTCCAGAAATCAATATTTTGGTTTGATTTTCCGCGAGAGTGAACCATGACCCGTAACATGTTCCACGAACCGTAAGTCGGTTCATATTAAGTACTAGAAACCAATATTTCGGTTTAATTTTCCACAAGAGAGGACCACGACCCATGACCTGTTTCACGGGCCATAAAAGGGGATTTCATGGTCCACTTCGACAACTTTTCTTGAAGGGTAATTTTGAATTTTCCAACTCTTTGTTTATTAAACCCACGATATTTTGGGATCTATTAAGGGTCCTTATCCGTACCCTAAGGTAATTCTCCCTCATTCGACATTTAAACTCTTTGAGAGCAAAACGATTGGAGGAGAAAGGATGGGCCTTCCAATTTTTCGACGGTGGTCCTTTGAATTGTGATTGTTATTCAATTCCCAGGTATGTAAGGCTAACTTAAAGCATGGGATTGTTCTCCCATGTGCCCTTACTAATGATGATAACAAGATTTTGAGAGAATTGAGTTTCCATGCATAATTCTTTGTGATAGTTTGATTGTGAATGAATTGAATCCTTATGAAGGTTTTGTTGTGATTTTCCTTATGACTATATATATATATATATTCACATGCTTGATGATCAGCATGAACTTTTTTTAATGAATATATGTTTCATACAAGTTATTGTACAAACCTTGCATGTTTCTTAACAAAAGATTGTGTGAATGAACCTAGGAATTGAGTCTAGAGCCTTTAATTAAGGATAATGGTTGTGATTGTGATTAGGTATGATGATAGGTTGGTAGAACTTGATGGTCCCGTGATTCTTCATAATTGAATCCTAAATGGTCTAAATTGATAGATTGAATTGATAGAAATTGATGAGTTAAAAGAGTCTATTAAAGGACTCAATGAGTTGTTGATTGGAGTGGTTGAGGTATTTTGATCACTAAGTCTTAGGAGAAATATCTAGCACTGTGTTGAGTGAGAGTAAGTCCAACTCAAACTCCAGAACTACGATGCTAAGCGTAAGAGAGGATTGAAATCATTTAGGTTGATGTTTCCTCTTGATAGGTCCCTGAAAGAATAGAGGACTCATTTGATTTGATCCGATCCACTGTGGAATGATTCATTCTTTACTCTGTAAAGTACCGAATGCTTGTGAAAGCATCAACGAGATTATTGTACAATCACTGACTCATAAGTGATTGTTTTCAGATAAGAGAAACTCCCAGATAGGTTTCATACTGATAGTACTCTTACCTGATTGGATCAGATTGATTTGGATTGGATTGATTGGTCATTGTCTACTCATTACTCCTGTATTAGATTGACCTTTGACATCTTGATTTTAGCTTTACTAAGTTATTGTTATTCTACCTTATCTGTTTCACTTAGCTATTTTACTTACCAGTATATTTCATGTACTGACACCCATTTGGGCCTGCATCTTTTCATGATGCAGAGACAGTGCTAGAGATCATCAATAGGCGCTCCGTTGAAGATCTTCTCCTTATTTCAGCTGATTGGTAAGTCCTCCTTGAGTTCAGGTGATAACTATTATTTCATCTAGCTTTAGAGTTAAACTTAAGATTTGTTTTTCTTTTGATTGGAGGTAGCGTTGAACCTTTCATTGGAACCATTGACTAGTTGATAGAGGCTTCGTAGACTAGAGTTGATTTGTTGATTGGATATTGATTTGAGCTGGTTCTATTCATACTAGCCCATTTACTTGATTTGATTCTTCATATATTGAGGTTGTCCACCTTCTATTTTCCTTAAGTCTTCCATTGATGTGTTATTTATTGCTTGAATGAATGTGATGAGGTCAAGTGGTTTGCTTGGGGACTAGCAGTAGTCTGTGAGTGCCGACCATGTTTAGGGTACCCTCCTAGATCGAGACAAACTTGGTATCAGAGGACAAAGTTCAAGTATCCTAGGGATTCTATGAAGTCGTGTCTAGTAAAGTCTTGTTTATGTGTGTGCACTGCACCACACTTTATAAGCAGGAGGCTATGGGACATTAGGAAGGGATACACTTCTTTCGTATTTTGACTTGTACTATAGAGTTAAACTCTATGAAATTTCTCTTTTAATCCGTGTATTACGTGTTTGTATAAATACGACCATGCCTCCAAGAAGAGCTGTTAGAGGAAAGGGGAGCCCGGCCAGAAAGAATATGAACCAACCTGAGCCCCAGAATCAGGATGAACCCATAGGCCAAGACATTCCTGAACAACCACCTTAGGCTGACATCTCAAACACTAAGCTTTGCCAGACCATCCAAACTTTGGCCCAGGCTGTGATAGCATCGGTCGCTAGATAGGTAGCACGCTGACAGGATATATAGGATACATCCAAGGTTTGAGAATTCTTAAGAATAAACCCGCCTGAGTTCATAGGCTCTATGCCTAATTAGGATCTTGAGAGCTATATTGATGAGCTACAAAAATTGCTCTAGGTGATGTATGTGACTGATGCTGATAGGGTTGAGTTGGCTGCTTACCAGCTTTAAGGTATTGCCTGACTATGGTTTGACCAGTGGAAGAAGGGCAGAGGAGAGGGTGTCCCAGTTTTGACTTGGGATGTATTTGAGGATACTTTTATGGGTAGATTCTTTCTGAGAGAGTTGAAAGAGGCCAAGGTGAGAGAGTTCTTGAATCTGAAATAGGGCTCTTATGATAGTGAAGGAGTATGACCTTAAGTTTATAGAGTTATCTCGCTATGCTTCTGAGATGGTTGCTAATATGAGAAGCAAAATGGGTTTGTACGTTAATGGGTTAAATAAATGGCCAAAGAATGATTGAAAAGAAGCTATGCTTATGAGCGTCATGGACATAGGCAGGTTGATGATTTATGTAGAACAATTTGAGGAGGAGATACAACAAGATAGAGAGGTGATCAAGAATAAGAGGGCTGTGACTTCTAGCCATTAGGTTGGGAGGAGAGGAAATGAGAGTAGTGACAAGTTTCAGTCAGGGCCAGTGCCTTCATCTGCCAGTGCACTAGCCCCCAGAAGATGGAGTGAGCAAAATTCTCAGAACATTAGAGCCTAGGGATCTCAGTCGCAGGCTAGTGTGACTTTAGGTTAAAAAGGTAAGCCGCCATATGGCAAGTGTGGCAAACTACACTTGGGGAGATGTCATGAGGGAGGAGATGCGTGCTACAAGTGTGGCCAAATGGGTCATTTTCAGAGAGATTGTCTAAAGTGGGCTGACAAGGCTTAATCTTCCACACCGGCACCACCGACTAGAGGGAATCAAAAGGGTGATATTTCTAACACAAGTGGGGCTACAAACCGTTTGTATGCCATGGGAACTCGCCAAGATTAGGAAGTTACACCAAATGATGTGACGGGTATGCTTCGAGTCTTCACCTTTGATTGTTATGCATTACTTGATTCGGGTGCCACATTGTCTTTTTTAACTCCTTATGTGGCCAATAGATTTGAGATCCTTCTTGAATGTCTTCTTGAGCCCTTTGATGTTTCCACTCCTATTGGTGAGTCTATCATAGCAAAAAGGGTTTATAGAGACTGCATAGTGTCCATCTATCATAAGGATACTCTTGTTGATTTGATTGAGTTAGAGATGATTGACTTCGATGTGATCCTTGGCATGGATTGGCTTCATGCCTATTATGCCTCAGTTTATTATAGAACCCGAATTTTCAAATTCTAGTTTCCAAATGAGCCTATCCTAGAGTGGAAGAGCAATTATGTTGTGCCTAGGGGTAAGTTTATTTCGTATCTTATGGCTAGAAAGATAATCTCTAAAGGATGTATCTATTATCTCGTGCAAGTTAAGACATATGATGTTGAATATCCTACTCTTGAGTCGGTCCTAGTTGTGGTGTTTGCACTTAAGCTTTTGTGCCACTACTCGTATGGGGTGCATGTAGATGTGTTTACTAATCACAGGAGTCTGCAACATGTATTCAGCTAGAAAGAGCTCAACCTGCAGCAGAGAAGATGGTTGGAATTGCGTAAAGACTATAACATGAGCATCCTCTACCATCCAAGTAAAGCTAACATTGTTGTTGATGCTCTTAGCAGGTCGTCAATGGGTAGTACGACCCATGTTGAGGTAGGAAAGAAATAGTTGGTAAAGGAAGTGCATAGATTGGCCTTGTTGAGAGTCCAACTTGAGGAGTCTAATGAAGGTGGAGTTGATGTTAAAAATAGGTATGTATCTTCTCTTCTAGTAGAGGTGAAGGAAAAGCAAGACCGAGACCCCATCTTGCTATAATTGAAGGTGAATATGCATAAACAGAAAGTGATGGCTTTCGCCAAAGGGAGAGATGGAATATTGCGATATCAAGGCAAACTATGTGTTCCAGATGTTGATGGTATTCAAGAAAGGATCATGGAAGAAGCCCACAACTCTAGGTATTCCGTCCACCCAAGGTCAACTAAGATGTACCACAACTTGAGAGAGGTTTATTTATGGAGTGTAATGAAGAGGGGAATTATTGAGTTTGTTTCTAAGTGCCCAAATTGCAAACAAGTTAAAGTTGAGCATCAAAGGTCATGTGGAGTAGCTCAGAATTTTGAGATTCCAGGATGGAAATGGGAGATGATCAATATGGAATTCGTTATAGGCTTACCGAGGTCTCGCAGGCAACGTGATTTGATTTGGGAGATAGTTAATAGAATGACTAAATTTGTGAAATTTTTGGCAGTAAAGACGACTGACATAACCAAGGATTATGCCTGATTATACATAAGAGTGATTGTTAGAATACATGGAGGTCCTTTGTGTATCATCTCAGATAGAGGAGTCCAATTCACTGCACAATTATTTAAATCTTTCTAGAAAGACTTGGGTTCAAGGGTGAACCTTAGCACTGCTTTTCACCCACAAACAGATGGCCAGGCAGAACGCACAATTTAGACCTTGGTGGATATGTTGAGAGTCTGCGTCATTGACTTCAAAGGAAATTAGGATGACCATTTGCCTCTGATTGAGTTCGCCTACAACAATAGTTTCCATTTGAGTATTCAGATGGCTCTCTATGAGGCTCTTTATGGGAGTAGATGTAGATCACCGATTTGTTGGTTTGAGGTAGGTAAAGCAGAGTTGGTTGGACCAGACTTGGTTCACCAAGACACGGAGAAAGTGAAGATCATCCGAGAAAGAGTGAAGACTGCACAGAGTAGACAGAAATCCTGTACCAATGTTAGAAGAAGAGACTTAGAGTTTGAGGTCAACAATTGGGTGTATTTGAAGGTATCACCAATGAAAGGTGTGATGTGATTCGGGAAGAAAAGGAAGTTGAGTTTGAGGTACATTGGACCTTACCATATTAGGAAAAGGATAGGCAATATGGCTTATGAGTTGGAGCTACCACCAGAGTTAGCGACCATCCATCTGGTCCTCCATATTTCCATGATTAAGAAGTGTTTGGGAGATTTGCAGTTGGTTGTACTTTTTGAGAGTATTAGAGTTAAGGAAAATTTGAGTTATTAAGAAATCCCTGTTCAAATCCTTGATCATCAGGTCCACAAGTTAAGGACCAAAGATATTGCATCTGTCAAAGTGTTGTGGAGAAATTAGTTTGTAGAAGAAGCTATGTGGGAAGCTGAAGCAGATATCAAGGCCAAGTACCCCCATTTGTTCCCACCTACTGATGATGAGAGATTGAATGGTAATGATTCTTTCTTAATCTCTTTAGTCTTGTCTTATTCTGAGTTTCACTAACGATAGTGTTCGAGAGTCTTATTAATAATTGAATTAATTTGTTGATTGTTTATTTTCCTTGTTGCCAAATTAACTAATTGCATAAGTGATTGTGAGTTGCTTTGATTGTTGGAGTCCGTGATAGGACTTGTGCCTTGATTAGGTTCCTAGCTTTTTCTCCATTCGAGGATAAATGATCCCAAAGGGGAAATAATGTAACAACCTAGAAAATTTTCAAGTGAAACAGGTCCTCAGACCTGGTTCTATGAGAGAGTTTATGAGCCGTAGATTGGTTTACGGCCCATGGACCAGGTCATAAAAAGTTGTTCCAAGAGCTGAATATTTTGGCTAAGTATGAAAGGGAGTCCACGAGAAGGAACACGAGTCATGATATGTTCCACGAGCCATATTTTGAGTCAGAAACAGTTCATGAAACCAATATTTTGATTTTTTTTTTCCATGAGAGTGAAACACAACCCATGACCTATTCCACGACCCGTATGATAGGTTTCGTATTAAGTTCCAGAAACAAATATTTTAATTTGAATTTCCACAAGAGTGAACCACTACCCGTAACATGTTCCATGACCCGTAAGACGATACATATTAAGTTCTAGAAACCAATATTTTGGTTTGATTTTCCACGAGAGAGGACCATGACCCATGACTTGTTTCACGGGCCTTAAAAATGAGTTTCATGGTCCACTTCGACGACTTTTCTAGAAGGGTAAATTTGACTTTTCCAACTCCTTTTTTAATAAACCCACGACATTTTGGGATCTATTAAGGGTCCTTATCAGTACCCTAAGGGTAATTATCCCTCATTCGGCACTTAAAATCTTTGAAAGCAAAACGATTAGAGGAGAAAGGCTAGGGTTTCGAAATTTTTAATAGTGGTCCTTTGAATTGTGACTGTTCTTCAATTTCCAGGTATGTAAGGCTAAATTAAAGCATGAGATTGTTCTCCCATGTGCTCTTACTGATGATGATAACAAGATTTCGAGAGAATTAAGTTTTCATGCATAAGTCCTTGTGATAGTTTTATTGTTACTTAATTGAATCCTTATGAAGGTTTTCGTGAGATTTTCCTTATGAATTTATGTATATATTTCACATGCTTGACGATCATCATGAACTTGTTTTACTGAACAAATATTTTATATTAAGTTATTGAACAAACCTTGCATGTTTCTTAATAAAAGATTGCATGAATGAACCTAGAGATTGAGTCTAGTGCCTTTAACTAAGGATAATGATGGTGATTATGATTGTGATTGAGTACGATAATAGGTTGATAGAACTTGATAGTCCCATGAGTCTACACAATTGAACCCTAAAGATTGGTCTAAATTGATAGATTGAATTGAAAAAGAAATTGATAAGTTAAAAGAGTCTATTAAGGGACTCAATGAGTTGTTGATTGTAATGGTTGAGGTCTTATGAGCACTGAATCTTGGGAGGAGTATCGAGCACTGAGTCGAGTGAGAGTAAGTCCAACTCAAACTCCAGAAATATGCCTCCAAGCGTAGGAGAGGATTGAAATTATTGAGTTGGATGTTTCTTCTTGATAGGTTCCCAAAAGAATAGAGGACTCATTTGATTTGATCTGCTCCATTGCGGATCGATTCGTTCTTTACCCTTGCAAGTACTGAACAGTTGCGGCAACATCAATGAGATTGTTGTATAATGACTCGCTCAAAAGATATTTTTGTCGGATAAGAGAAACTCTTAGATAGGTTTCATACTGATAGTACTCTGACCTGATTTGATTGTATTGATTTGGATCGTATTAATTGGTCATTGTCTACTCTTTACACTTGTAATAAATTAACCTTTGAAATCTTGATTTCAGCATTTCTGAGTTATTGTTATTCTACCTTATCTGTTTCAGTCAACGATTTTACATACCAGTATATTCCATGTACTGATGCCCTGTTGGGTTTGCATCTTTTGATGATGCAGAGAAAGGTGCTAGAGATCATCAACATGCGCTCTGTTGAAGATATTTTCCTTATTTCAATTGATTTGTGAGTCCTCCTTGAGTTTTGGGGATGACTATTATTTCATCTAGCTTTAGAGTTAGACTTTAGATTTGTTTTTCTTTTAATTGGAGGTAGCCATGAACCTGTTACTAGCACCATTGTCTAGATGATAGAGGTTCCATAGACTAGAGTCGATTCGTTGATTGGATTTTGATTTGACCTAGTTCTATTCATACTAGCCCATTTACATGATTTGATTCTTCGTATATTGAGGTTGTCCACCTTTTATTTTTCTTAAGTCTTTTGTTGATGTGTTATTTATTGATTGAATGGATGTGATGAGGCCAAGTGGTTAGCTTGGAGACTAGCAATAGTCTTTGAGTGCCGACCACGTCCAGGGTACCCTCTTGAGGCATGACAACTATGTTAAATGCCTGATAAAAGACTAAGCAATAGACAAATTGTCATTTACTATCTTTTCCTCAAACAATTTTCTTTTAATTATTATTCTAATATTAGGACTTTAAAATTTATTAAAATTCTTATTGGATCTAGGCA
>JBCEWC010017794.1:0-12302 GCA_038996855.1 Solanum aculeatissimum
GATTCGTAGAATACAGTAGTTATTTAGATAGTGATTCGTAGAATATAGTAGCTATTTAGTTTGAATCTAGTTACAAACAATCCCCATTTTTATTTTTCATTATTACTTTGGAAATAAGAATTGCATTTAAAATGAAGTACTTTTGGCTGTAGATTCACGCATTCCCTGTGGGATCAACCCCAACTCTAGTTGGGTTCTATATTTGGTCAACGACCGCTTTGCATCTCAGTTGAGGCGTGAATTTGGGCGTATCAAAATATCTATTTTTTTAATGAGCATAAAATCTTTACATTCCATCTTCTCCAAATCGGATACCCCCTAAAGTGAATTTGTTCATACGGGCCCTTGAGTCCGCTACTAAGGAAGGAGCAAATTTGGACAACCTAGTAAACTTGAGGAAATACTCCCTCACACTCATCCCACCTTGATTCAAGTTCATAAATTTCATCACCATAGCTTCCCTCAGCTTAAGACGAAAGAAATAATCAAGGAAAGTGATTTTGAACATTTCCCAATCAGTAGTGCCTTCATCAACTCTCTCAGACTTCTGCTGAGTAAACCAAACTTGAGCAACTCACTTAAGTTGATAAGTCTCTAATTCAGCTTTCTCTTCAGAAGACATCACCATGATCTCCACTACCTTATACACCTCATCAATGAACTCTTGCAGATCCTCATTCACCTTTAAACCATGGAACTCTAGATGATTCATTCTAGCAAAATCCTTTATCCTCGAAGCCCGTGTAGGAGTCTTTGGTGAAGCAACAACTTGAGACAACGTAGTAATTGTGTCTCTAAACTCATAATTACACTTGGTCCACTTGAGGGGCTTGAGGGACTTGGGGAGCTGGAGCAGCTTGGTTCGCATTAGCATAATTTCCCTATGACAATGGAGCACATCGTGGAGCCATTTATGAAAAAACTAAGGGACAAACGTTAGGATATTGAAGCTTTAAAGGGACAACATAGAATACAGAAGAAGCAAAGTTTTCCTTAAACGTATCATAGGCTCTTATTCATGGATGTGGCACGCTTCACACCAATTAACAAGACTCTGCTCAATGCGACATGTTGGAATCCCTAGTATGCTTTCAAACCTTAGGATCTGATACCACTTTTATCACAATCTAAACCTAGGGTGTAGTCGTGACACGACGAATGAGACACCAGAAGACATCCCATCCAAGACTCGTGTTCATATCATAAGCATTCATAAGGTAAAGTGAGCATAGATAAGAGAATAAACAAGATAAAACATATAGAAATAAAATGTCATAGTGTCCCTTAAGGGAACATACACCAAGTCATAGTCCAAATCATACCTCTACATAATAGACCTTGGCGTGGACTAGCACATAGCTCACTAGCTCACCCTCAAGATATACATCAAAAGTATGAAAATGATAAAATCTAAGCATAAAGAAAGAGCATCATAAGGCTTGTTCCTGAAGCATAGGAATTCACCAACAAGTCTTCAATATCAAGATCTTAGTCTAGCCACGAAATGAAACAATCTCCTCATCATCCGTCCCTACATGGTTAGATCATGTAGGCAAAGAAGTATGTGTTAGTACATGGAATGCACTAAGTATGTAGGTATGCCATGAATCATAGGACATCATCATAATATCAATATGCATAACCATAAGCCATAGAATAAGTACGCAATATGTATGAGCATGCAAGTTTAAAATCATGAGGAGGGACATAATTAAAATCCTTTTATAACCTTAACATACATATGTGGGAATAGAACCATAATCGACATTCATAAGACCATGCAGACTATTACATGAAATCCCGATGTTCACTCTACATCAAGCTAAGAGGAGTTTACTTTGCCACAGTAAATTCGATCCTTGCCTTATATTCTCTATCCTAGCATGGTGAGAACCATCATTTGACCCCACTCTTTAGGCTCTATCCTAGTACGATAAATATCCATTAAAAGTTATATGGATTCATTAGCACACTTTTAAGACATAATAACATGAACATAATTCATATGGTGGCACATAGTTATGGGACTATAGAATCTATCAAAGCCCTCTCGGTGCTAAGTCATATCCCACGAAATACATAAATCATGCATATGCATAGCTTTCAACATAGTTCATACTTTATTAAAATCATACTTTCATAATTCATAAATAGTCATCAAAATCTTTCATAGAATACCATGTCATAAGAATAGTCCATTCATAAGGCTTTTCATCATAGTGTGGGTAGACATTCCCAACTTATCATCATTATAAATATTAGAATTTTCTTCACCCTCTTTATCATAGCATCATAGGCATAGAAGTTCATAACTTCACCATAAAGACTACGGCTAAGTGTGGGTCCATGAATATTTGAGTCAAAATCATGCAATTCAATAGGATTCATAGAGAAAATATACAATTAAAACCAAATTAGGTCATCAATAAAGGAATCCATTTTAAGTTGTTAAGCCCTAATCATGCATACTTGAAAATCATTTACTTTTTCTTGAAAATCATATGTATCATGGAATTCATCATAATTCGTGCATAATTAGTCATAATCATCATATAAGAATCATAATTCATGCATTAAGAATCATAGCTTGAACGCTCATAAGAAATCATCATGAATTCTTGATAAAAAGGAGGTTTTGGATTGGGTTTTATGGATGAATATAGTCCATGAATGAAACCCTACATACCTCAAGTAGAGTCCTTAGAATTGAAGAAGAAAAAATGGAAATTCTTAATCAAACCTTTAAGCTCTAGCTTCAACAGAACCCTTGACTTAGAGAGAGAAATATTGAGAACCATCGAGAGAAATTTGGGAATTAAAAGCTTTGAATAAATTAGGAATAGGACTTTATAGAAGTTAGGTTGGTTATGGTAGTTAGGGTAGCCAGAACGACGTAGTTTAGGACTTAGGTGGATTGGGAATGTCAAAAATACCATTCATTAAAAACTGTTGGAGCCGTCCACGAAATCCCTCATACAGGTCGTGGATGCACATGCGGTCCATATCTTGCCTCGTGGAGCAGGGTGTACAAAAGTTGAGCTACTGAAATTGCAGCTTATACTGTACGAACATGTAGTATGACTCGTAGATCCACTTGCAGGTCGTAAACCCTCTCGTAAAGTGATCCTAGATTTAGACAAATTTTGGCTCCTTAGGACTTCCTCCTACGAGACTAACTTACGGGTTGTGGGTAACCTACAGGCTCGTTTGGTATCACGTAAGTCAACTTCTAGAAATCCTTCAATTTTTCATTTTTCCCCGGCACTCTCCACTAGGCCACCTACGACCTGTGGTTGCATCTAGGAATCGTAACCTGGCTCGTAGGGTCAGGCCATTAGAAATTTTCCTGTCATTAAGTTTTTCAGGCCTCAAAACATGAGGGGTGTTACATGTTTGAACTTTTTACCCTTCACTAAGTGACTTTGCTATAGACAAAATTATTTTTTCACCCTTTCCCATCAATTAATATTCTTTAATTTAAATATATTAAAATCTTACGTCTAAAATATTAGGCTATTAATTAATATACTTTGTTAAATTCTATTTGTTACATACTAGGATATTAACTGATATACCTTAGGTAGGTTAGTCCTTGCATAATTCTTATATGATGATAGGTTGAGGATACCAAAAGTCCGCTATTTTAATAGCTAAAAAGGCTTTTTAACAAATATTTTATTTATGGTTCAAAATATTTAGAAAAAGTTAATTGGTTAGTTAGTATATCTTTTATGATTTTTTGGTTTATAACATCATTGAAAATATTCGTTACATAGAGATATATGAAATAAATATCATATTTATAATAATAACTTATACTAATATTATTTTATCTTTAAAATAATAATAAAATTATTTTTGCCTTTCATTAAAAGACCTTATAATACACAAAATTTTCATTTACTATTTTTTAAAATAATTATTATGTAATTATTTGACTTTAAAATATGTTATTCTTTGTAAATGGAATCACAATTTTACCACTTATTGAATATGATAAATTCAATATTTTGTAAAATAAATTAAAAAATAACTATAACTAATAATAAAAATAAATTAAAAATTAAGTATTAATTATTTCTTAATTTTCTAAGCTAAACAAATAAAAGTGAACATCAATTTCAATGCAGTAACAAGTAAAAGGTTGAACTAATGCAAGCATCATTAAGAATTTGACTAATATTTAGAAATTCAATTATATTAATCATAGTTTGTTTAATCAAAATATAAAAATAGTTTTCCTCACTAAATTACATTAGTTAGGAAAATTACTACGTATCTACTTATTAGGGTCGTGCACTATTAGCTTGCTTTTTGGAGAACCACTACATATTAATTTAAGACTTTTGCTCAAAGTCATTGTATATTTTGGAAAATCTGTTAAAATTCAAATTATTAAGGAAATTTGATGTCTAATAAAATTGTGTCCAATTAATTTTTAATATAAATAATTGACGAACTAAACTCATTCCTGATCAAATGAAATTGGTTAAAACTTATATTCAAAGACAATTCTTACTTTAAATATGCTGAGTGATATGACTATAATTTTATTAAAGAGGAATATTAGAGTGCTTTATGAGAAAATAAGAGCATATAGTTGTTCTACTGTTTAGTTAGCATTTATAGACTTTGTATCTAATACTTTTTATTTAATTAAAGATCACATGGGCCCGTCCTTATCTAATACTTATTCTAAAGGATATATATATATATATTTAATAATATAGTATACACACAATAATATGTTATTTATACATATATTTATTATTAATTAATGCCGATAACAACTAAATTAGTAATAAATGAAAAACTGAACTTATCAGAAAAGCCAAAATGTGGAGAGGGAAATGTTATTAATGGGTAAAAGAGAGAAACAACTCATTATCAAAAATCATTTTCCTTTTGCATATTTTTGGTATTTTCTCGATCTATTGATCGTCGTGTTTCTTTCCATAATTGGGTTTCAATCCCCAATTTCTTGAGCTCTATGAGACCCCGCTCGACTGCAATGAGGAAAAAACACTTCATTTAGTTATTTGCACTAAAAAAGAACTACTACTCATATGTTTCATCTAATATCATAAAAGTAAATAGTTCGGCATTTTAATGCCCTCCCGTTGTTGGAAAGCATAAGAACTCAGTGAATGCGGGTAATTTCAAAAAGGAAAAAAAAAAGACAAAACAAATTATATAAGTAATTTCAAAATATCTAATGTTAACCAGATACTTTACAACATTACAATCCATAAAGTCCTTTTGGCCCAATATGACTTTCGTCATGGGTTTACCTTACTCGAAGACCAAGTATCTCTATTATGGTTATTGTGGAAAGGCTTATGAAATTTGTTTACTTTCTTCCCGTGTACATAATGGATGTTGTAACTTGTTATGCTGGTTATTTGATACATTTTGGATAGTCTTATTTACAAAGTGAACTCTACTAAAAAAAATTGATAATCTCATAGATAAATTTTTTTTTTGTTACAACTCTCATTTTGAGGATGAATGATTCTAAGAAGGTGATAATGTAATGCCTCATACCTTATAGAATGTGTACAACTAAATTTATCTCTTGAATATATTCGAACTCAAGAGGATAAAGTTGTAATTGGGTCAATGTGTTAAAAGTTCAACATACTAGACCAAATGCAGTGTTAACCCCATTTGAAGGTTGGGAAGAACCCTAGAGATTAATCAGTTTAGAAGTTGCATTTTTCGGAAATTGTTTCAAGTAACCTTGATTACGTCAACATTTCAAATGGGTAAATCTCCCGAGTTATGGAGATTTTAGAGGCTAAATTGCCTATCAAATGAAAGGCCTATGATTGTAGTTTAAAAAAAATAAATTGCTCATCAATCTTAACTTTGAAGTAAAATGTTCTATGTGTTTTACAATAGAGTTAGATATCATCCAAAATGGTGCGATAGAGAGTGTGACACACTACCCACTATATGAGGTAGAGAGTGGGAAGCACCAAACTTTTAAATTGTTAGAGTAGTTGTTTATAAGTTATGTAAGGAATCATTTGAGACATTTCAAACATCGCCTAGGGACAATTTTCACTCAAATTATCTCCTTTTCCTCACTCACAAGCTCAAAATTAGTGAATTCCTCAATAAAGTAGGTTTATTTCACCATGGAAGATCATGGAATCTCACTTCTCCATACTTGAAGCTTACAGGAAAACTTGTTTTTTGGAACAATCAAGGTAGAAAGAGATGGAATCTCTATCAATTGAGATAAGTTTCTCATACCTCTTCATCTATGAGCTCACGTGAGCATTTCTATGTATAAGTTAATACGATTGTAAACCATATATAATGATAGTCTCATCTTTTTATGCTACATGTGTTCACTCATTCAAATGCCTCTTTTATTTGTTCTTGATCCCCATGTCATAGGCTTCAATATATATACTTATAGGTAAATTCTATAGGATGGTGATTAGACCATTCATGTTGTATGAAGTGGAGTTTGACCAGTTAAGAACTCATATATTCAGAAGATATATTTTGTAAATATGAGGATGTTGAGACGAACGTGTGAGCATTTTAGGGGTGACAATATTAAAAATAAGGTTATCCCAAAGAAGGTCGGAATGACCTTTAAGGCCAACAAGATGAGAAAAATGAGACCGAAATGATAAAGGAATATGAATAGTGGGTGTGCTGACACTCCAATGAGAAGGTGCGAGAGACTGATTGAAGGGGATACACGAAGGGATAGAGATAGACCAAAAATTATAGGGAAAAGGTGATTAGATAGGACATAGCACGACTTCATATTATCAAGGACATGACTCAAGATGGGAATGCATGAAGGCCATGTATTTGGAGTGGAAGATTAGTAAGGTTAGAATGTTGTCTTACCTTGCGAAGGTTTAGGCTTGTTAGTGCATGTCGTAGTACTAATCATACTCTTGCAATTCATGCCATATATTTTTTATTATGTTTCAATTATCATACTATTTTGCTATTGTTATTCTTCTTTCTTGTTGATTTTACAATGCATTTGTTATTAACTAGTATGCTTTATTCATTATTTCTTTTTCTTTTACTTGAGTTTCATGCATTTGAGCCTAGAGTCTTCTAGAACTAGTCTCTCTTCCTCCACGAGATAGTGGTAAAATTTGTGTATACTCTATCTTTCCCAGACCTCACTTAGTGACCACTATGTTGTTATTGTTGTTTACATAGACCATTTATTTGACATAGACCTTTTATTTGACATTGATCCTGTTGTACAAAGAACAAATACTTGAACCAAATAAGAAGACAAATTTTGCTTGAATTTCTGCAACATCATCAAATCATTTATACCGAATCTCCTGCGACTTCGTCCTCCCCCATAGAGGCAAACAATGAAAATGTTATCATGTTCTTGTTTCACATACAAAGTAGCTTCACTTTTATTTCTGTTCAATTTTGATTATTCAAGGACAATTCTCTCTAATTCTCATTTATTTTTTTTTGGTTTGTGATGGATCACTTCTCTCCAGCTTCCAAGTGTTGAAGTACTTTCTCTTCAACTCACATTTATTTTTTCTTGATTGTGTTGGTGCACTTTCTCTCCAACTTCCAATTGTTGATGTATTTTGTCACCAACATTCAGTTTTGTTGATGCACTTTGTAACCAACACCCAATTTTATTGATTCACGTGTAATCAACTTCAATTTTTTTCAACTCTCTCTAATGTTTTAGAAGAATTTCTTTAGTACTTGTTCACATTTGCTTGCATTTATAAATGTCCAATGTTTTGTATGTTTCTTTCTCCTATTGTGAATTTTTTTCATTCATGTATCATTCATCCTGCATTTGTCAACATAATCATTAATCAGACAGGTAATATATATGGGTTATAATTGTTCGTCGGGGGAAAAAAACTCTTTGTTTTTCTATCAAGATTATATAAGCTCTGGCATCAATTTAAAGGATTAATAGGAGGATATTTTTCTTATAGAATGCTTAAGTTATATTAAGATACTTAAGACCACTTGAGATGATTACAGTCATCAATTACATCTCTATTTATACTACTTAAAATATCAGTCCAAGAGTCTTCATAAATAACTAGATACATGTATCACAATTTACTAGATGCATTTATCACTAACTCCTAAAAGACTTCTTAAAAAAATTAAGAGATAATATTTATAGACTAAAAAAGTCAAGAAAAGTATCCTAGTGAATGCATTAATTTTAACACTTTCTACCGTGCCCGTCATGTGAGCAAAACATCGTTTGTAGCATGAGATCATCAGAGTATTTTAGGATCGGAGTGCATGAGATCTTTATAGCACATTATTTTATATGTTGCCTGGTTTGCTCATATGTATATGCTAAAAGAAATAAGGACTTATCCAATGTTTAATAATCCTAGTGCCATAATGAATGACCACAATGGTTACAAGAAATAATCCAAAAGACATTTAATGCACCAAATAATAAGACATGGCATGTGTTTCATAATACTCATACATTTTGTTAGCTGCTCATACTTGATATTTCTGCGTATGAGTTGCAGTATATGCCAGATGTTACTTGTCTATTTTACATATGAGTCATGTTGTTATGTACTAATGTTCCTTTTTGGTGGGGTGGGGGGGAGGGGGCGGGGATGTTACATTTATGATGTAGATTTAGACGCACGAGACATCAAACCTCCCCGTTAAGAACTTACACTTTACTTGTTGAGGTTGTGAGCTCCACCGCTATATCCATCCAGCTGAGTCTAGACTTGTTATATATATATATATAATAAAATATTTTGGAAGCTCAGATCCCTATCTCGATAAGTATGTCACTTGTGCAATTTTTTTATTCTAGTAGAGGCGTCGTAGATTGTTAATGATATTCATGTGTATAGTCATTTGTATTAGTTAGGCCTTGTGCTAGATATATGCATTTTGAGGCCTAATGGTGCTTATATATGTACATATTGTATTTTTAGAGATGGTTATTTACCTCCTGTGTTTATTCGCTTACAAAGTATGCCATGAGCCATGACTCATTTATAGTTATAATTTATGCATTCACATGATATTTTTCTGCCTTCTCCAAGCTCGAGAGATGACAAATACACATTGGTAAATTGAAACAAGTAATTTGTTTTCTCACAAAGTGATGGAAAAACGTCTTAAATTGTACAAATCTTTTAATTTTTCAAATCATAATTTTATAAGTGAATTCCTCCTAACTATATGTACTATTGTAATTATTTTGCTTAGAAGAATGTCGTTGTTGCAGTTCCACTATTTTTTTACATCCCTTTGTGAAATTTAGCAAAGTTACCTATACTTGTGGATTTTTTCAATCAACATACGTTGAAAAATATGTTAGTATGGTTAATCATGAAAAATGTACACCAAGGACTTTCATTTGGTTTAATAGATATTCATAGGCAATCTAAAAATTTAAACAATTATTTTCCTTTTCCCTTCTCGTTTCAGAACTTTTTTAGGCGAACACTAGTAATTTAAATTTTTTGGGTCTACTACTGATTTTTGAACATAATAACATGAGATTGTTGTCTATTAGAAACATAAGGAAGATGTACACAACTTTGTTTCTTATTTAAATTCGAGAAGTTGGATAATAAGATACTTTCAAGACATACATGAAGCAGGTCTATTATTCTCATTTATTGTTTGACCTTAATTTACTATTCAAGAATCATATCTTAGGAGACTAGACAACAAGCACATCATTCAAGATCAAAGTTTGATTATGAAGTTCTACTTATAGCCTATTTGGCTAAAAGTTTAAAATCTATTCATTTTGAAGAACATTTTTTATTAATTTGATTTCAAGAAAAAATCTCTAAGAGAGTAATCATTTGTATTTGGTCAATCATATCAAAAGTGTTTGAATGTCAAATTAATAAAAAAATATATAAAAATTTAGTTTAAAGTTGGTAATAATTATTTAAATGGATAAATAAACTGAATATTTATACTAAGATATTTTGAATATTTGTTTTTAAGTATTAAATATAGTTAGAATTGTAAAATTGAGAGGGATCAAGTTTATGAGACTAAAGTTATAGTTTTGTTGTTGATAATGCATGTAATTATTTTTTATCTATACAACACAGATAATTTAAGAAATATGTGCTTTTGATAAGGGTATTATTGTCCTAACAAAAGTGTAAGGCCCCACATGTTGGGAGGTAAAAAGAGGGCCTAAGAAATAAAATCTGGAAATTTTCCAAGCACCAGTAGATTTTACGGAAGGGCCTACGGGTCGTAAATGTCCCCATGGGCCATAACTTATGCTCATGGAAGGATGGTCAGACTTGGTGAAAAAGATGATTTCTGAAGTTGAGTATACGATTTATCAGACAGCCCGTATATCAACTTACGAGCCATAACTCCGATCGTGGAATGAGAATCAAAGAAAGTTTCTGAGGATCCGAAATGTTATCAGACGAAATCCCAGTCCTACGGCCCGTAATCGGGGTCCCGTGGTCCTGTCAAACATACTTTTAAAAAAGGCAAATTCAACCTTTTCTTTATCATTAAATGCCTATGCTACGTCGTTTTAATACCCAAAGGACCCCTTTTCAGCCCTATACAATCCTAATAGACCCCATTCCTCTTCACTCTAAAATATTCCAAGTTCTAAATCCCTCCTAAATTCTCCCAAGTTCTTCAAGGCTCTCAAGTAAGAAGTGCAAGCTAGGGTTTCAATTTTTCTTCATTTTTTTACAAAGGTTTTTTATTTTCCATCATCAAGGTATGTGGATTTTGATTGTGGAAACCTTTCCTCCACAAGCTCAACTATTTCTCTCCCTTATCTATTTTTCAAGTTATGGATATTTATGGATGCTTTTATGAACTCTTTTACATGATAATAGTATGAAGAGATTTATGATGTTTTACCTTCATACGTGATTATGCATTGGAAAGCCATATGAAATTTATGAATTTTTATGAGGGTTCGTGTAATGATTCAAAAATTTTCGAACTTCATAGTGGTTGATCAAGGTCTGTTTTGAACTTATTATGGTTGGTTAGAGATGGTCATGGGTGCCACTTAAGTGGCCACATTCCAAGGAGTCGAGTTGGTTGGGTTTTGCATGAGGTCGTGTGGCAGGGCTGACTTTGAATGGCCATATCTTTTGGTACGGGATGAATTGTGTAACGACCCAAAATTTTTTGAAATTCATAATGGTTACTCATGGTTAGTGTTAGGTTCATCATGGTTGAATTTTGGTAGTCATGGATGGTATTCGGGTGGCCGAATTCAAAGGGATTGTTTTGGTGGAAACTTGTAAGATCGTTTAGATAGTTGGGACTTTGAGAGGCCATATCTTCTGGTACAGGATGAACTGGGCTATTATATGTTAGATCGAAGCTCTTTGAGTTACCTTCGCAATGCAACTGGTTTCACTCAATTTGGAGTTCGTATGTGAAAGTTATGACCCTCACAGTGGGACTGCCCGTGTATGGAAAGGTTCTGGAAAAGGGGAAGCGGCCTGAGTCTAAGTCAAAGCAACACGGGAGGGTCCACGAGTCATGTGGAGGATCACGGCCCGTGAGGGGGTCCGTGGGTTGATCCAGAGAGTGGGGCTGAGTGATGGACCAACGCCGAAACCAAGTGAAGACTCACGGACCACTTTACGGTCCGTGTAAGGCTCCACGGTCCGTAAGGGGGTTCTGTGAAGTGATCGAGAGAGTTGGCTAAAGTTTGAGGTTGGAATCCAAACCAAGTATGCTCCATGGATCAGTACACAGTCTGTGTGCAGTTACACGGTCCGTGAGGCCCCTCGTGAAGTGATCCAGAAAGTCCCCTGAGAGTTCAAGCTGAAGTCGAGGCCAAGTGAATCCACACGGACAGGTTCACGGATCCTAAGGTCTCCTAACTCCCCTAAATCAAACTCTAATCCTCTTTCATCCATTTTAACACTCTCCAATTCTCTCCATAATTCTCTCAATTCTCTTGAGCTCCATTGATGAAAGCTTGAAGAAATTTGGAAAAATTCATCTCTCTTGCAATTCCATTCAATTCTCTTGATTAAACTCATGGTATGTGGGTTTGATTCATGGATTCCCTTTCATCTATGAGGACCCAAGGACCCTTATCTTTAATTTATGAATTTAAGCTTTCTTAAATTATGGGTTCTTTAATTCTTGATGTATTTCATTGCATTGAGTTGTGGGCTATAGTAATTAGGTGATTTGATGATGATTTAAGTTTGAATTTTATGAAATGCATGGAACTTCTTGAAGGATCAATGTGCATGTCCCTTTAATAGTTTAATATGCATGGGTAAATTGCATTATGTTTTGAATTGGGA
>JBCEWC010017795.1:0-12302 GCA_038996855.1 Solanum aculeatissimum
AAAGTTTTAAAAATACCTATTTTAACTAAATGACGATCTAAAAAGGGGTTTAGGTCGGTCAAAATTGGGTGTCAACAATATATCAATTCAAAAAATAGAAAATACTAGATATAAAAATGACTAGAGTGGAAAACAATTGAAAACTCAAATAAAAATTGTAAAATAATGACAACTAATAACAACACGACTAATCATACTATATCACAAGGCAAAATATAATCCTACCCCTACTAACCTATTAACCTTCTACCCTAATACGCGATCTTCACTCCTTTCCATCTAAGATATGTCCTCGGTGATATGAAGCTGCGCTGTATCATGTCTAATCACCCTTCCCCCCTCCCCCCCAATCCAATATTTTTTCAATCTATCTCTACCTCTCCACGTAATCCTTAAACCGAACCTCTCACACCTTCTAACAAAAACATCAATACTTCTTCTCTGCACATGTCTAAATCATCGTAACTCGCTTTTCTCATCTTGTCTGCGACAAAAATCTCCCCTAACTTCTTCGAATGATCTCATTCCTAATCTTGTTACCCTTGATATGTTCACAAATCCTCATCTCTACAACGTGATCATGAGAGTTTTTTTTTTACTACTCCACCTCATAAATAAAAATTGATGAAAAAAAAGAAGAAGCGGTTGATGGATTTTAATGCTCCTTCATGTTAATATCTCAGTTTTCACACACCAAGTTTCTTTCTTTACACACTGACATTAATACAAGTAGGGTCATTTGTACAGGTATTCCTTAATTACTGCTTCTTGTCCCCACACAACTAAGCAACCTCATTCATGGCTGCCCCAACTCCTCACTCTGCCGTTACTATACTCTTTCTTCGCATTAATTAACAACCATCATCATTTGTGAGCTCAAAGACTTCACACTTCCTTTGGGGTTTTCTTGAATCTAGTGCCTCATTACACATTTGGGTCTGTTCGGGTTTTGGTTCAAAGACTGACAAGGATGAGAGGTGGGGTGTCAAGTTTCAAGCTTTACCTTCTCGATGTGTTTCTACTGCTTCTTTGTAAGTATTCTTGCAAATTTTTTCACTTGATTTCTTGTTTTATTTGCTTGTATCTTGGATGATTTGTAGCTATTGTAATTATTATGCTAAGAATCTAGCTGGTTTTTTACAATTTATGTGGGTGTTGCCGTGTTGGGTAGTTTCTGTTTGAGATTGTAAGAAAATGCTGCTAGTTGGAGCTAAGAATATAGTTTTTATTCGGGTTCACTGATTACTGTAATGTGAAATTAGGACTATCCAGTAGAGGGAATTGTTGTCTTGCTGCTATGGGTGTTTTTTTTTTCTGTAAAGGGCTGGAAGATGTATGGATTCTAAGAACTAGCGGACAGGAATTGCACTTTCTTTAGGTCTGCTCTAGGGTTTAAGTTGATACACTGGAGGTGAAATTTCTTTTTATGTATTTTCATTGTGACGGTTCATCTGCGGATTTGTCACCAAATGAACAATGTCTTCAGCTCCTCAATAGGTTAATATTTCGAAGCAGCTAGTTTTCTTTTTCAGCTGATCGAATATCGTTGGGTGATCTACAACAGTGTATTGAGGCTATCATACAGAATTATCATTTATCTGTGATGATCAAAGTCATAAGTGAGTACCCGCACCTTCCAAATAAATACACCAAACTTTCCTAATTCATGAACTAAGGAAACATAATTCATTTACTTTAGATGAATTAAGTTTATGAACTCTTTCTCTTTTTTGTTTTCGTGATAAGTGAATTAAGTCTAAGTTGCTCAGACTCGGGTGCAAGTATCTGCTATGAGCGCGGATTTAGAGGTAAAATCCTTCGTGCTCTAAACTTTAAGATTTGTTGGTATGAGTTCAGGTAAAAATTTGTGGGTATGAATACAAAATTGAATGACCACATCTAGTACGTATCCCACACCTATACCAATGTTGGTGTTGTGTTGACACGGGTGTGGCACAAAAAATGAAGAGTCCAAGCAACTTAGAATTAAGTTATAAAAAGTAGCCTTTGCACAACAATACAAAGTAGTTATTGGTGTGTCATGCATAGGAAACAATTTCTTGGAGAAATGCAAGGTAAGACAGCTTAAAACTGAATCACAAACTATGCATCTGAATGAGGTATATCTAGTTTCTTGGACAAATATCATGTCAATTAGTTCTTTGTTGAACTTGTCTCTTGGTATCACCTTCATCGGCAGATCTGAAGGTTTTCTTACTCAGATATTGCATCGACGTGCTTTGTCCAATGAGCTCCATTAGATTTGTGGAAGTTCCCATTGGACTAAATTCTATAAAGATGGGCTTTTCTGCAACGACAGGGCCTTCTGTAATCAGCATTGCATGGTTTACAGATCTCATGCCCAAGTATATTGCAATCGAAAGGTCACAAGAGGCAACAGTATGGCTTTTGTTATGATCCAAGTTTTTTCTTAAAGAAACCTTTTGAGCCATACCATCTTCTTGCAGGTTTCATGCAGTAATGTACTCGATTCTAGTTGCTGCAAGTATGACATACTTATGCAACTTAGTCATGATATGGTTCCCTTGCTGAAGAATCAAGTAGATACCTAAGTGTGTATTTTCTATGACCAAATGTAGGATCCAACCCCAGTAATAAGAAGATGAAAAAGGAAAAATGTGGCTGGCCTATAAATTTGACATTCGTTAAATCAATGCAAAGAAGATAACCCTCAGGGGTTGGCCTAGTGGCAATTGACTTGAGCCTTGGGGTTTGCTCCCTTTCAAGGTCTCAAGTTCGAAACCCACTGGGTGCAAACAATTTCTGAGGGCTATCGGACTGGGTAAAACCTGAATTAACCGTGGTGCACTTGCGGGAAACTCCTTGCCGAGGGCCTGTGCACCCCCGGGATTAGTCGGTCTCTAAGAGACTCGGACACCCGGTGCAAATAAAAAAAAAGAATTAAAAAAAAAAGATAGCTTGTATTTCTTAAAGCATTGGATTGATGCAATATTTGATTGCCAATTTGCAATCTTGAAGTTAAGTATGCATGTTTATGAGGGAATCAATTGACTCATTATATTATTGGATCTTATGGTTTTAATTTTAAGTAAATAATTAAACCAAGTCCAATCTCATTGGTTCTACTTGTAGGTATTGTTTGGATTGCTCCTGCTGTTTTATATTCCTGATATGGATCCTTATCCCGGGTACTCTCCACTTCAAAGTGAATCTTTTGACAACACTGCATATGATGAACTCCCTGAAGGCGAGCAGATTTGTCCTGAGAGGCACGCCAACATACTTTCCCGTATGTGACTATAAATTTCTCATGCACTTGATTACTTAGGTTTGACCTTCTTTATAAGTTTGATTATGACATGAGCACATATTAAGGCTGATTAGGAATTCAGGTACTTCCCAATTGGGGGCCAGATCCTGGGAACTTGAGTACTTGACCAGATTATTGATGCATCATCATTTAAGAAAAATAACATTTGTCTAGTGATGTGATATCTGTCTATGGATGTTAGTCAACCTATGAATTTCATCACACTTGCATCTCATCGGTAAACTCTACTTTGACCTTTTCATTTCTTGTTTCTTGGGAGAGAGGGAGGTTTGATGAGTTCTATACTAGCGTCTGGTGTGATGGTATGAGGACTACTAATATCTTATTAGTTCCCGATTGTCTGGTGTGATGGTATGAGGACTACTAATATCTTATTAGTTCTCAAATTTGCAGTCTCATTGTACACAAATGTCAAATTTTCATATTATGGATGAGGTCACATTTCATATTTGACATAATATTAGCTTCTATGTGTAGAAAGACTAGGATGCAAGATTGGCATAGATGAAGAAAAGTTGGAGGAAGGAGACACTTAAAAGGACAAGCAAATTAAATTGGGAGAATTCTAGCACTTCTAGAATCCCAGATTGGTTGAGGACAGAACTTTTTATAACTGTTCTTGCATTAGAGAAAGCTGGTTGTCAAATCCATGCCCATGGGGCCAACAAGCTGTGTTCATCAAAGTTGAAGTATTAACTTTTCTCCACAGTTGGTTCCTAGGGCATCAAAGTTCCACTTGTATGGGGAAAATTTGTACTATGTCCTTCCTAGTAATGGAAATTGGTGTACTTGATGGTAACAAGGTCTACTCAGAGATGCGGGAAAACCCTTTTAAGATTTAGATTTTGTTAAAGGATTCAATGCCATCCAGGTTCAGAGGTTGGGTTAATTTCTTTTAGATAGTTAGACATATATATGCTTGTAACAAGTATAAAATTAAGGGTTGGCTTAATTTTTGTATTACTGAAGGAACCTACAGACTTAAGGGGATAATGTAAGTGAAGTTGATCTTCTCAATGGGGATGGTAACAGTATTTGCATTTCGTTTGATGCCTGTGATTTGGGTGTTCATCCCTTAAATATTTGTGCCCTCAGATCTATGTGACCATGCTTCTGTAATTGCTTGCATTTTAGATGTTGCGTCTTGATATCCTAATTTGCCATGGTTCTGCTGCATCACTGGGAGCAATTGCGAGGAACAACCATTCTAGAACAATCATTTGGTTTGGTTCATTATGTCTGCTTTGCTTCCTAAAAAAGAAGACTTACAATGGTAGCTAATCTTCTTTAGTATTACCTCAGAGACGATTCTGAATTTATGTTTCAGAAGATATCTTCGAGATGTGGAACTGGGACATGTAGACTTCTCCATGAAAATGTGAAATCACACATTTCGTGATTGGAAAAAAAAGTATACTATAGAAAAGGTCTAAGAGGATGAATCATAGTCAAATCTTTTATATGCATGCCTTTCAACGAGGTCACCCAAGATGTATATGGAATTCCATCTGGAAACCACAGGTGCCAAAGGAGGTGTCTTTTTGGAATGGGCTGCCTAGAATGCAGCTGTTGCAAAAATCTAAGGTAGAAGAGGATTTTTGTGAGCTGGCACTCTATGTGTAATGTCATTATGAAGATGTAGAGTATTTGCTTTTGCACTGCCGATGTACAAAAGAATTATGGATTTTTCCTTTTTCTTATTCGGTATGGCCATTCTATACTGAAACTGTAAGAGGGTCTCTGGTAAGTGGAGCTTGAAGAAGATTGAAGTAAGCAAGCATGGAAAGTAGGTCCCCTCTTTACCTTTGATAGTTTACTCGGAGAGGAAAGACTAGACAAGGTTCTAGTGCTTCATAGAGCGTGAAGAGTTACTTTGTATCTCTATTGTACTTTTTTAGAGTAAAGAGAAAATATTCTTTCTTATAATAGTTAGATTCTTTTTTGAAGCTTAAGGCTAAATCAGTGTATTATAAAGCTGTTGTCTATCTTGGTGTGCCTATTGATGCAATTACCTTAACTTCTTTAAGAAAGAAAAAACTGTATGAATAGCATATCTGTAATCAGTTCCCCCTTTCCACCAGCATGCAGCTACAAGGGACCTGATATTTACAACTCACTTTCTTATGCAGAAATTCTTTTTTCATGGATGAATCCTCTTATGCAGCTTGGTTATAAAAGACCATTAACAGAAAAGGATGTGTGGAAACTGGATACTTGGGATAGGACTGAAACTCTAAACAACTCGTAAGGGTGCTCCTCTCTTCTTTCTTCATTGAAGATTTCATGTAATCCCAAGAAGTGAATAAAAGAAGTCAAAATAAATTGGGTGAAGCAGATATATTAACATTCTGATAAACCATTTAGGTTTCAAAAGAGTTGGGCAGAGGAGTCTCAAAGACCTAAACCATGGCTTTTAAGAGCTTTAAACCGTAGTCTTGGAGGAAGGTAAATACATTGCCAATGTTTCATGCTTCTGGTTTGCTGATTGTTCTTACATACCAAGATATAAATTGCTCAATCAGTTGATATTTAAGTTACTAAGCATTTTGCCATCTTTCGACTTCTGCAGGTTTTGGTGGGGAGGCTTCTGGAAGGTAGTTGATTCTCCTCTTACATCCTGTCTGATTATTAATACTTCACGAATTTTTTCAGAGAATAATATTCAGAATGCATCACGTAAAAACTTTATGCTTGTCTGCTGAACTGTAATTTTATGTTACTAGTTTAAGGAAGTGGGCCAGCTTGATCTTTGGACTTCAGGAGGCTCACTTCTGGAACCATATCTATATCTTCTCATTATTACATTGAAGTCTAGAGTACTATGTTGCATGTTTGAATATTGGTTTATGCTTATGTATTAGTTACTGTGCTTTTTGATTGTCATTGCAAACTGATGTCCAGAAGTACACCAAGTACACTATGTTTTAAGCATAATGTCATTAGGTATGCCTTCTGAAATCACCTGGAGAAGTTGCAGGGTTTGAGAGAGGGTGGGGTGGGTGGGGATGGATACATTTGGGCACTTGTAGATGCTTATGACAATTTGGTCTTTTGCCACCTTCTAGGAGTAGTCTGTCAAAGCACTCTTCTTTCTGGGGTTCTGTCTGAGATAGAAAGTTGACACATTTGTATCCCGTAAACAGTTGATGTGAGTTTTAAGTAATAAAATGAAGTGTGCTCAATGGAGCCAAATGGATAGCCGACTCTGAACTAGTTGAAAACTGACGTAGTATTTGTTAATGATGTAAAGAATTGATGTGAAATTGTGGTCTTTTGTGCCCGATTGGTTCTGTCTCTCTCTCTCACACGCGCACACACACAAATATATATACCCACACACACACTATCTCTCTCTGTGCGTAAAGAGAACAGTGAGAAGTAGTTTTTTGGAAATGAATTACTTAATTATTCCCTCATGTTTGTTGGGTTTAATTTTTGAATAGTGTTCCAAGTGTTTAAAAAACAAGGAAAGTGATTCCTATTTCTAATTGTACAATTGTAAGGATTCTAAACCTCGTCATAAAAGAAAAGAACCAAGGATTTTAAACCCTTCTCATATTTACAAGGATTTGGCTGTTTCCACATTAGCAATTTTCTGATTCTTAACACCCCATTCAAGTTGGAGTGTACGCATTCTATGCTCCTAACTAGCCATAAATATACTCATATCTAGAACAACGAAGTGGCTTTGTAACTGGCTCAGTGTTTTGTCATCAAAATGACAATATACTATATGATCCGTTCTCTCATGAAACACAAGGTTCAAAGTAATTCGTATTGCATGCAGATTGTCTCTAGTCAATCACTTTGGTGCATCTCGTCCAAGTCTTGACTCTTTAAGAAGTTGCTTATCAATAGAAAGTCACATATTATATATAACCAACATCATTACTTGATATTCTGCCTCTGCACTTGATTTAGCTACTAAATCTCTTTAAGAAGTTGCTTATCAATAGAAAATCACATGTAACCAACACCATTAATTTTGACTTGCATATTTGGTACATTTTTAATTTTACAATAAAGATACAAAATTCTCCTAAAAAGGGCATTTGACTCTCAAGTATCTGTGCTACTTATTTTGAAGCTGAAACTTCTATGAAATCAATAAACTTATTTAAGACGTTCACTATTTAAAAAGAAAGAAAGGGAAAGCAAAATAAAAAGTAGGGTAGTAAAATTAGATTTCTGCCTCTGCACTTGATTTAGCTACTAGATCTCTTTTTGTTTTTCAAGATATTAGAGTTTCTCCAATTAGAGCACAATATGTTGAAGTGGATTTGTCTATTTGATGGAGATTCTGTCCAATCTGAATCAGGGTATCCTACAATATTTGCATGTCCACTATGCTCATATAATAGATCATATCTAGGTGAAGTTTTGACATACCTTAGAATGTGAAGCATTGCATTCCGATGATTGTCGCAAGAGGCTAGGAGAAACTGGCTAACAACGTTGACAACAAATGCGATGGTTGATCGTGTGATGTAAGGTAATTGAGTTTGCCAACCAATTTTTGATAACGAATGGGTCCTGTCAAGGGTCCGCTATCCAAGGGCTACCCTATCCAGGAAGATGTTTAATGTCCGAGTCCATAAGATTATCAATAGGTTTTCAACTCAGCATGTCAATGTCTTTCAATATATCCAAGGCATACTTCCTTTGTGAAATACAATTCCCACTCTAGATTGTGCCACCATAATGCCAAAGAAGTATCTTAGTTTACCCAGATCTTTTGATTGAAAAAGACTGATAAATGCTGCTTAAGTTGAGTAATGCCTTCATGATCATCGCTTGTTATAACAATTTTATCAATGGAAACAACCAAGAATACACATTTGGCATTATGAAAAGCTTATTAAACACAAAGCGATCAGCTTCATAGACGAGGGAGGCAGGCTGAGATGTTTTGGGTATATGAAGAGAAGATGCACAGATGCTCCGGTGAGGAGGTGCAAGAGATTGGCAATAGTGGGTATTAGTAAAGGTAGAGGTAGGCCAAAAAAGTCCGTTAGACAACACATAGACTCACTTGCGGCCTCAACAAGGACACGATTCTAGATAGGAAGATATGGAGATCGAAGAACGAGCATTGTCTAGTTTCTCTTTTCAGTATTGTTATTGTCACTTTTTTTTTTCAACTTGGTAACTTTGTATTATAACACAATACAATACATGGGCTGTATTGAAAACTTATGTACAAGTGTACTCCTGATTTGACTTCTCTATGTCTAAATTGCGTCTAACACATCAATAATAGAGACAATGTCATTTGAGTATAGCTGATTACATAAAAAAACTAAAAGTAACATGGAGTTTTTCTTAACTTCCTTCACCTTGTTCTCTATTGTCACGACCCAAGCCTAGGGCCTAGCCGTAACACGGTGGACCTCAAACTAACCCTTAGCATTTCAGCAAGCATCAAAGGTAGTAAAGGGTAAATACATAAGCGGAAGCATATATATAACATGAGCCATAACATAAGATAGATCATAGCGATTGAGTTATACTAGTCTGAAATTGAAATACATACATATGTCCAATATATGCCTCTAGACCATAACATAAGAAGGGTGCACAGACAGACCCCAGCTCACCCTGAATAGTAAGGAAAGACTGACTCTAATACAAATAATGCATGATAGATGAAGTAGTAGGCTCTGTCCTCGAAGCTGGAGGACTCACCCAATCAGGATCGTGGAAATATCTAGATCTAGCCACAAGGATGAACAATGTTATCACCTGCTCCTGCATTGCACAATGTAGGCATAAAGTATGCATTAGTACTTTGGAGTGTATTAAGTATATGGGTATGCAATGTAAATGAACATGATAAAACCTGCATTAAATGTTAGATGACAAGGGCATATATATATAGAAGAGAAGTATATAGAAAGGAATACCATATTAAGATGCCTTAGACCATGATGCATGAATGCCATAGTACATAAACATAAGCGGGGATGGGCCCTCAACCGACATGTAAGACCATGCGAGCTATTACATGGAATCCTGATGTTGCCTCTATATCGGAGAAAGAGTAGCCTACTTGCCGAAGGTGAGCTATTCCCCACACAGTGAGTGGTTCTCATGACATAATCATCCATATTGGGAAAACATGATCCCACGGTGGCAACGTAGTTATGAGAAAGGTAGGCTTTATATAAGGACTCCTTGAGTCGAGCCCCCACCCCCAATCTCATTCGGTGCTAAGCCATCATCCCACGGGAATACATATACATGCTTGTAATAGGATTATAAGTTATTTCAAATCATAATCATGCATACTTGAGCTTAAAAGCCAAATCATACTTCAATTCATACTTTCATGTATAGGAATAGCTCATTCATAACTTGTATATGATGGTGAATATACACCCTTGAATCCTTGCAGCCAAAACATGGACATTATGTGATCACATTCATGTCATAACCATACTTGCCTTGAAATAGTCAAATCCTTAGTAAAACTTCATGAAAAGTCGTGTTCATGCATGCATATGGCATGAAGAATGAGGGAGTAGCATGGGTACTTGAAATTCATACTTAAATCATCAAATTAAGATAGAATCATGCACAAACCATGAAGAAATCAACATTCAAATCATAATTGAAACTACCCATGCATGAAATCAAGCTTAAAGGGACATGCAAATTCAATTCTCATGAAAACCATATAAATCAATGAAGTAAGAAGTAATTCATACATTATCATTTGAGGGTAACCCATAACATAATCTCAACAAATTAAAACCAAAACATGAAATTCATAATTGGATCATAGCTTAAAGTTAGTAAAATTCATGAAATAGAATTTGGGCTTCATGATTGAAATGAAGTCATGAAAGAAACCACACATACCTTGATGAAATGGAGAAGTTTGAGGTAAATTAAACTTGACCTTGGAAGCCCACAAGAACCCTAGCTTGAATCCCTTGAAGGTGTGACTTGGAGAGAAATTCTTATGAGTTGATGGAATAGACAAGTGTTTAACTTAAAATGAGTGTTAGGAATAGAGTATAGGATGATTTAGGGGTCAAAGTATGCATGAAAAGTCCTATAAAGTCTTGGAAGGGAACCAAATTACCAAGGAGCCCTCAATGAAAAACGAGCTAAAGATGAACTGGGAAGCTTCACGAGGGGTTTCACGGCTGGTGAGCTCCTCCACGCCCTGTGAACATGCTCGTGAAGAGCCACCTGGAGTCTAGACGGTGATTTTCCAAGTCAAGGCAGCCTCCCAAAAACCCAAGTGTGCCTTCACGGACCACACCACGGTCCACGACCCGTGGTGGCACCCTTAGGCCTGACAGTGCACAACAAGGCAAGGGCCTCCTCTCACGAGCCCTTTCACGGCCAGTGGAGAGGTCCACGAGCTGTGAAAGGCTCCGTGGAGGGCCACTTGGTCTTGAAAAGCTCAGGAAGGCTGGACAGTCCAGGAAATGGCCAAGGGCCACTCCACGGCTCGTGGAGGTGTCCTTGAAAAGGCATCTTGGTCAAAAACTATTGGAAACCATTTGTCAAGCATAGTTAAGGCCTTCCGAAGCCCGGGTCCTTACATCTATGCTCTCGAAACATCTTGAGTTCCTCTCTTTCCAAACAGCCCACTAGATAGCCCCCGGGATAATTCTCCATCTACCTTTATCCTTAGCATATACTCCTGCTTCCTCCCAGCATAGTAAAGCCTCAGCCACCTTCCTGGGCATAATCCAGGAGATGCCTTTGAGGCTAAGGAATATTCTCCTTAGATGCTGGGTGTATTTGCAATGTAAAAATAGATGGTTAACAGCCTTAGGTGTTTCACCACGCAGGAAACACCTGGAACACAAGGTTATCCCCTTCTTCATAACATTGTCCTGTGTAGGGACTGCTTCCGTAGCCATTAACCAAACAAAACAGGAGACTTTATGAGGGATTCTGCTTCTCCGTATTTGCTTCCGAGGCCATCTTGAGCACTGTTGATCTGTCTGATCCATCAACTTATAGGCTTTGTTCACTTTGAACACACCCTTGTCATCTCCTGTCCACCATAATCTTACCTCTCCTGTCTGTAGTCAAGTGAAGGTGTCCACAGTGTTTAAAAATTCAGCAACTCTCACTATTTCTCAATCATTAAAGCTGCCTTCTGAAAGTGAAATTCCATCCTTGTGGTTACCATAAATTTGCTATAGTGCTTTGTTGAAATATAATTAGTCTGTAGATGTCTGGAAAGAGATCTTCCATGTTACCTTTCTCATGCCAAATGTCCTTCCAGAATCTGATCTTGCTCCCATCCATTACTTTTGTCTTTGAGTTACTTTTTACTTCATTTCACAAGCTTCTGATGGACCTCCAAAGGCTAACCCCATAAGGAGTGGTTATTTCTTTAGTTATCCAGTTGTCCTCTTCATCATATTTAGCTCCAATTACTTTCCTCCATAGCATCTGGTTGTTGTTTGCGTACTTCTACAACCACTTCATACTAAGGGCTTTGCTTTGCAATTTCAGATTTTTTATTCCCTGTCCTCCATTTTTCTTGCTTGTCATGACTTTCTCCCATTTAACCTAATGGAAACTTTTCTTCTCTTTGTTGCCCCGCCACAAACAATTCCTTCTGATACTATCCAACCCCTTAATAACCCCTGTTGGATAGGAAACAGGGACATCATATAGTTTGGCAGAGCATCAAGTACTGAGTTAATAAGGGTCAATCTTCCCCCTTTTGATAAGTATTGAGACTTCCACTTGGTCAACTTCTTCTCACACTTCTCAATCATACTATTTCATATGTCTAGGGACTTGGATTTGGCCCCTAAAGGCATTCTCAAATATGTAGTAGGCAGAGATCCTATTTCACCACCCAAAACTGATGCTAAACAACCCATGTTGTTTACTTCATTAATAGGATACATCACACTCTCCCTCCAATTGATATACTGTCACGACCCGAGAGTAGGGCCTAGATGTGACATGGCGAATGAGAACCCGAGAGTCCTCAATCAAGCCATCTTAG
>JBCEWC010017796.1:0-12302 GCA_038996855.1 Solanum aculeatissimum
TTGGTAGATCCCGGATGAATAGAATATTGTGAATTGTGAGCCTCTCTCATGATAGTCTCTCTTAAGCCATCAACATCGTGAACACACAAACAATCTTGGTACCGAAGCACACCATCTCCCCCTTCGGAGAAAACCTCAATCTTACCATCGGCAACTAACTCCTTCAATTCCACCAAAGAAGGGTCTAAATCTTGCTTAGCCTTAACATCAACTACTAAGGAAGATTCGGATCCACCTTGCACAAAGATACCACCATTTTCGTTTTCGGTCAACCTCACACCCAACATAGCCAAACGGTGAACATCCTTTGCTACCTCTTTCTTGCCCTCATCCACATGTGTCACATTCTCCATAGAAAGTCTACTAAGAGCATCCGCCATAACATTGGCCTTACCGGGATGATAAAGAACATAATCTTTAAGAAGTTCTAACCATATCCTTTGCCTCAAATTAAGGTCTCTTTGAGTGAACACATATAGCAAGCTTTTATGATCGATGAACACATCCACATGCACCCCATATAAGTAGTGACACAAAATTTTCAAAGCAAACACCACCGCTGCTAATTCAAGATCATGAGTTGGATAATTTTGTTCATGCACCTTTAATTGTCGGGAAGAATAGACTATCACCTTGCCATGTTGATAAGCACACAACCCAAACCAATACAGGATGCATCACAATACACCACAAACCTATCTAAACCATTTACCAAGGTCAAAACTGGAGCCGATGTAAGTCGATCTTTCAAAGTTTGGAAGCTCTTCTCATATTTACTAGTCGACACAAAGTTGGCTTTCTTTTGAGTCAATTTTGTCAATGGAGATGCTATAGATGAAAACCCTTCAGCAAACCTTCTATAGTAACCGGCCATACCAAGGAAACTTCTAATATCCGAAGGAGTCAATGGTCTAGGAAAATCCTTTACCACCTCGGTTTTATTAGGATCAACCTTGATGCCAACACCGAACACCACATGACCAAGAAAGTCAACTTCACCCAACCAAAACTCATATTTGCTAAACTTTGCATACAACTTCTTTTCCCTCAAAGTTTGGAGCGCCAATCTCAAATGACCCATATGCCCTTGCTCACTACGGGAGTAAATTAAGATATCTTCAATAAAAACTACCACAAAACTATCAAGATAAGGCTTGAATACCCGATTCATAAGATCCATAAACACCGCCGGAGCATTAGTCAAGCCAAAAGACATCACCACAAATTCAAAATGACCATAACGGGTCCAGAAAGACGTCTTGGGGATATCACACTCTCTCAATTTCAATTGATGATAACCCGAACGAAGATCTATTTTGGAGAAGTGAGTAGCCCCTTGAAGTTGATCAAACAAGTAATAAATCCTAGGTAACGAGTACCTATTCTTAACGGTCACCTTATTCAATTGCCTATAGTCAATACACATCCGAAGAGTCCCATCCTTTTTCCTCACAACCAACACCGGAGTACCCCAAGGTGAAATGCTAGGCCTAATATACCCCTTTTTAAATAAATCCTTTAATTGGTCTTTCAACTCTTTTAACTCCGCCGGAGCCATACGATACGGGGGTATGGAAATGGGTTGAGTATCCGAGAGAAGGTTTATACCAAAATCCACATCTCTATTGGGAGGGATACTGGGAAAATTCTTTGAAAACACATCGGGGAACTCTTTCACCACCGGAACCGATTCAAGTCTAGGGGTTTCACCTTCACATATCTAACCCCAACAATGTGATAGATACACCCTTTCCCAATCATTCTTCGGGCCTTAAGATAGGAAATAAACCTACCCTTGACTATGGAATTTCCACCCTTCTATTGTAACACGGGTTCATTAGGGACTTGAAACCTAACCCGCCTAGTTCTACAATCAACAGAGGCATATGATGCATACAACCAATCCATAACAAGAATGAAATCAAAATCATACATTTCAAGTTCTACAAGATCACCAAGGAACACCTTATGCAATACCGACATGGGACAACCTCTATACACCTTCCAGGCCACAATAGAATTACCCACGGGAGTATACACGGAATAAGGTTCCCTCAATATTTCGGAACTCACACCAAATTTGGTAGCCAACAAAAGAGTAACAAAAGATAAATTCGCACCCAGATCAAGTAAAGCATATGCATCAAAGTTAAAGATTTTTAACATACCCGTGACGACATCCGGAGCTTCCTCCACCTCTTGGCGGGCATGAAGAGTATAAAACCGGTTATTCCTTGGAGCACCACCAATCGGAGCGTTTGGTGACCCTTGACCACCGGGAGCAACTTGGTCCTTTTTCACACTCTTTGGACAATTTGAGACTTTGTGGTCCAAGCAAACACCCCATAGCAAGCACCCGAAAGCTTCCTACAATCACCCACGTGATGTTTACCACAATGGCCACAAAGAGGAAAATGGGGAGCAACTCCAATCGGTACATTATAAGGAGGCACTTTAGTAGCAAGCTTTACATTTGATCCTTGGCCTTGTTGGAACCGGCCAAATCCACCATCCTTGACATTTGAGAACCCACCATCAAGTCAGGCCCTCTTCGCCTCATGCACCCTTCTCTCCTTCAACTTTTCCCCCTCTATTTGTTCGACATTGGTCATGATCCTCGAAATATCCATCTCCTTAATAAGCATTGCCGTCCGACACTCTTTCACAAAAAAATCTGACACACCGGATATGAACTTGTGCATCCTTGCATGGGGATCCAAAACAAGTGGAGCAACATACTTGGAGAGTTTTGTGAACTTGAGGGCATAGTCCCTTACGGTCATGGAGCCTTGTCGAATATTGATAAAGAAAGGCCGCTTTGAATTCTTCCCATCCAACCTTCACATCCAACACCCTCTCCATAAGCCATTGACCAAACCATACTTGTGCGACATCTTTGAGTTGGTAAGCCGCCAACTTTGCCTTTTCCTCCGAACTCACCCCTATGATCGGCAACACTTTGGTGAGCTTGTCGACAAACTCTTGAACATCCTCATCAATCATAGAACCATAGAACTCTGGAGGGTTCATACGAGTGAAGTCCCTCACCCTTGAAGCCAGAATAGTGACATTAGTCGTGTTGACGAGCCGAGCTTAGTTTGCCACAACTTCGGCCAACATGGAGACAACATTACGGAACTCGACATTGGACACCTGTTCCTCAACCAGTGCCCAAGGAGCTATCTCCTCACCTTTCGGAGCCGGACAAGGAAGGGGAGCACTTCTTGGAGGCATTTTCTGAAAGAACGATAATACAAAAGTTTAGAGACTCATCATAAGATCTCATGGCACGACATAAGGAAGAAATGAAATGAGACAATTCCTAAAACGTCATCATAGCCTCTTGTTCATAGACATGGAGCGTATCACACCCATGAACAAGACTTTAATCGACGCGACATGTTGGACTCCGAGGATCATTACAAACCTAGGGCTTTGATACTATCTTTGTCACGACCCGAATGGGAGTCCTAGATGTGACATGGCGAAGGAGAACTCGAAGGCCCTCGATCAAGCCATCATAGCATCATTACACACATCATCGGTTCGGAAGCACAAAATTCAAACACATAACACATAAACTCTAAGGGATTTGGGACTTGGGACTCAAGTGATGGGGGCTATAATGGGAATGGGACAAGCATGAATACATATAACACGTAGCAATAATCTCTAAGGGTACGAGTGAATATGATTCCACTATGGGGAACACGGGGATTATGGGACGTTCCACATAAGCACATAGTTATTCACAATACTCATTATACAAGTCATAAGAATAATAAGAGAGAATTATCATAGTCAAGCAAAATAGCATCGTATTACATAACCAAATGTTTAACATAGAAAATCAACGTACAAGAGTCTAGAATGGTCCAACGAGCCTCTATATGAATGAGCGGGGCCTCGACAAGTTTGAGGCTCACCCTCAAGACACAAGAGAGTAAATAACATAACATAAAATAGATAGAATAGACGGTGGCTATTGCCCTTGAACAAAAGGTCTCACCACTAGTAACGTCTTCAACAAAGTGATCAAGCGTCGTCCAATAGAATGTAGATATCGTCACCGGTCCCTACATGGTTAGAACATATAGAAGAAGAATATCGATTATCACAATTAAGCACTAAGTATGCGGGCATGCAATGCACATGACAATATAATATGACCAATCAACATGACATGGGAACAAGTGATACGAAAGGAGTGCACGTAGCCAATGAGTAATATATCAAGATGCTATGCCATGATGTATGAGATGCAATCCTATGATCAATATATAAATCGGGGATGTGACCTCAACTGACAACATGAAATGACCCGAGCAAGCGACTACCCGGATCCGGACCACTTGCCAAGTAGTACCCTAATCACCCTTAAAACAAGGGGAAACATAACATATCATCGCATATTGGGAGAAACCCCATGGTGGCACATGGTTTGATGGAAAGGAGTATGGACACATTGGAGATAGTCCACCCTCCAATCCCTCGGTACCAAGTCTCATCCCACGGGAATACATATAGGTACATCCAATTTCAAAATAGGAAGACTTGCATTCATTTTCAAAGCATGCATCATTAGTCAAAACAAACCATCGTTCAAAGTCATGTTCATTCTTAGGCCAAAGGCCATAAAAAATTTACAAAACATTTCATGATCATTCCATGTCAATGCAATAAGAGTAGCTAATCTACATAGCTTATCATATTAAGCATTCAATACATGACAATATGGTTCTAGCACCCAATATGCTCAAAGAGCCATGGCAAGGGACTATGTGATCACAAGTCTTAACATAACATTCAAAAATGAGTTTCATCAAGAGTTTCAACATAACAATATCCATGCATATACCACGAATGATAATCAAGAACATGGGTAATGGAATTCAAGCTTAATTTCTCCATTGGAAAGATAGTTCATCATGAATCATGTGAAAATCCATAAATAAGGCATAATGAAAGTTACCCATGCTTAATTAAATCATGAAAGAGACATGCAATTTGATTCATCAAGGGTTTCCATGAACATTATGAAATTCAAGTTTATAACATGTTTAAATCACCTAAAAACTACAGCACATAGATCCCAACAATAAACTACAACAACAATTTAAGAACCCATAACTTGAAGAAGATTAAAATCATAATTTAAAGGTTAGTGTTCTTGGGTCTTCAAGGATGGAAGAAAATCCTTGAATCAAATCTCACATACATTGAATTCACTAAAGGAATTGCAAATTCAAACTAGTCAAGGTTGTCTTCCTCAAATTCTTCAAGCTTTCTTCAATGGAGGTCAAGAGGATTTTAGAATTCTCAAAGTGTATGGAGGAGGCTTAGAATGGATGAAAATAAGTTAGGGTCTTGATTTAGGGGTTTAGGAGACTTTAGGATACCAAAAAGGGGCCTAGGGATTATTAAATCAAGAAATTACCATTAATGAAATGGATAATTAACTGTAACACAGTGCTTCACGGAGGATATACAGTGGTCGTGAACATGTCACACGAACTGTACAACACACCATCAACCAAAACTTCAACGCAAATTCTCGGAGGACTTTCTGGACCACTTGACGAGGAGAATCATGGGTCGTGTAGCTTCACACGGACCGTGTACTAGTTAGTGGAGCCACACTTGGCCCAGGAATCAACCCCCAGTCTTTGCCAAGGTTATTCTCCACTCAACGGACCCTCAAACGGGCCATACCAAGTCTCACGAACTGTGGGGTGGTCCGTGAGCCATGACTTGGGTTTTGGGGTGGGTCCTTGCCACCCCCAGCTCACTAGACCATGGAACGGACCCCCACATGGACCGTGGACCCTCATATGGATCGTGGTCCTTTCCTTGGGCCATTTTCAGGGCCTACCTCCAATATCTTCCGATTTTAGGCTGTCCCACTATATTTGCCATAACTTCCTCATACGAACTCTGAATCGAGTGAAACTGGTTGCGTTGTGAAGCTAACTCAAAGAGATGCAATTTCATATGTATCATATCACATTATTCAACCTGCGTCAAAAGTTATGTTACTTCAAAGTCTACTGTCCAAACGACCTCTCTAGGCCACCAAATGATCCATTATGCGTTTGGCCACATAAACTCAACCCGTAGATACAAAAACTCAACCATGACTAGTATAACATCATACAAGGCCAACCATAAGGAGTTTTCAAAAAATTTTGGGTCGTTACAATTAGGGTTTTCATCTCCCTCATTATCATAGCATCATACTTATCATTGTCATCATCATCATTGTCTTAAAACATGCTTTTACACACTTGAGACCATCATTATGAAAATCCATAGCCTTATCATAAGAGACTAGGGCTAAGTGTGGGTTCATGGAAAGTTGAGTCAAAATCATGCAATTGGATAAGATTTATTGATAAAACATGCAATTCAAACCAATTTGGATCATTAGTAAAGGAACCCACCTCAAATCAATAAGCCCTAATCGTATATACTTAAAATCATATATGATTGCTTGAAATTCATCTATGTTACATCATTCATCATAACTTATGTAAATTTGATATAATCATCATGTAGGAATCATAATCCATACGTGTGAAATCATAATATAAAAGCCCATAGGAAATCATCATGTAACTTTGAAAAAAGGTTTTGGAGTGGGCCTCATAGATGAAACTAATTTATAAATGAAGTCCTACATACCTCAAGGGAGCACCCGTAGTATTGAAGAGAAAATTTGAAAAACCTTGGTTGAACCTTCAAGCCCTAATTTCAATAGAGCACTTGTCTTATTGAGAGAAATATTTGAGACCCTTAAGAGAATTTTGAGGATGAATAACTTTGAATGAATTATGAATAGGACTTATTGAGGTTAGGATGGTTAAGGTAGTTATGAGAGCCAAAATGACGTAGTCTAGGATTTAAATGAATTGGAACAGTAAAAAATATCCTTCATTAAAAACTGTCGGAGCCAACCACAAGAAACAATCTACGAAGAGTGGTTTATCTTACACATCGTACTCTAGATCTTAGAACTTTATGTCACAAAAGTTAAGCTACTGAAATTTGCATCGTTCATGCCATGAACATGCAGGGCGACCCATTAATCCATATATGGGTCGTATGTCCTCTCATAGACTGATTCCAGACTTAGAAAAATTTAGGCCCTTCAGAAATCATTCCCACGACACCTTTGATGGGTCATGACTCCTTATATGGTCCATCCTGTTAATCATATGTCATCTTCCAAAATTTTTTAAATTTTCCATTTTCATTGGACTCAATCTATGAAGCCTATCTACGACCTGTGAATCCTTCCACGAACTGTATACTAGCTTGTATGGTCAAATCAATACAAAAATTCCTAAAATTTAGTTTTTCTTCCAAGCTCATAAATATGAGGGGTGTTACAATATCTCCCCCTTGGGATCATTCGTCCTCGAATGAGAAAAAATATGCTTGAATAGAGTAGAAATATAATAATCATCATAACATATATGCAAAAATGCAATTTAATCATCATTTTCATAAAATCATCAAACTTATGCATCATGTATCATTCAAAATTAGTTTCATGTTCATGCATGCATGCAACTTATTTGGAGACACATATTCGTGAGAACTTTGGAGGAATATATCGTATTAAGTACCTTAGGCTTGAGTAGAAGGAAAGAGGTAAGGGTATCATTTTATCATGTCCGCCTCAGCCTCCTAAGTAGCACTTTCAACTTGTTGGTTCCTCCATAACACTTTGACTGATACAACCTCTTTATTTCTCATCCTCTTCACCTACTAGGCTAAAATTTTAACTGGTACTTCTTTATAAGTCAAATCCTCCTGAATGGGCTTATCCTTTGATGGAACAATATAATTAGGATCACCTAAGCATTTCCTTAGCATCAATACGTGAAACAACGGATGCACCATAGCTAATTCTATAGACAAATCTAGTTTATAGGCTACCTTCCAAACTCTCTGCACTAACTCATAAGGTCCCACATATCTAGGACTCTATTTTCCTTTCTTGCCAAAATGCACCACTACTTTCATTGGTGAAACCTTTAAATACACCCAATCACTTTCATCAAATTCTAGTTCTCTTATCCTAATATTAGCATATGACTTTTCATGACTTTGGGCAGCCTTCAACCTTTCCCTTATGACTTTCACCTTCTCCATGGAATCAAGTACCGAATCTATTCCAACTAAGGACATTTCTCTAACCTCAAACCATCCCACCAGTGATCTACACCATCTACCATACAATTCTTCAAACGACGCCATCTCAATACTTGAGCAAAAGCTATTATTAAAAGCAAATTCAACAAGAGATAAGTGATCATCCCAACTTCCTTTAAAATCAAGCACACAAGCCCTTAACATATCTTCCAATGTTTATATGGTTCTTTCATCTTGTCCAACCTTTTGAGGATGAAATGCGGCACCTAGACTCACCTTTGAGCCAAGGCCTTTTTTGAATGACTTGCAAAGGTGAGAAGTAAATTGAGCACCCCTATCCAATATAATGACTTGCAAAAGTCAGAAGTAAATTGAGCACCCCTATCCAATATAATGACTTGCAAAAGTGAGAAGTAAATTAAGAACCCCTATACAATATAATGGATAATGGTACCCCATGTAACCTCACCCATTCTTGTATGTAAATCTTAGCATAGTCTTTGGCACTATAAGAAGTCTTTACCAGCAAAAAGTGGGCTATTTTTGTCATTTTATCCACAACCACCCATATTGAGTCAAATTGCTTTCATGTCTTTGATAAACCCATGATGAAATATATATTCGCCTCCTCCCATTTCCATGTTGGTAACTTAATATTTTGAGTCAAACCACCGGGTCTTTGATGTTCAACTTTTACTTGTTGACAAATTACACACCCCATCACACACTTTGTTATGTCTTTCTTTGTGCCATTCCACAGATACACTTCTCTCAAATTTCTATACATCTTGGTGGATCCCAAATGAATAGAATACTTGGAGTTATGAGCTTCATCAAGTATCTTTTCTCTTAAGCCATTTATATTGGGAACACACAATCGCACTTGGTAATGTAACACTCCATCTGTCCCTTGTGAGAAGACTTCTACCTTTTTATCAGCCACCAACTTCTTCAATTCAATCAAAGTAGGGTCCATGTCTTATTTTGCTTTAACTTTCTCCATTAAAGATGATTTTGCCCTATTTTGTACCAACAGACCATCATTGCTCAAGCTATTCAACCTTACTCCCAAACAAGCCAAATGATGTAATTATTTGACCAACTCCTTCTTTCCATTCTCAAAATGTGCAATACTTCTCATATACACTTTACTCAAAGCATCAACCACAATATTAGCCTTGCTGGGGTGATACATCACACTCATGTTGTAATCCTTCAATAGTTCCAACCACCTTCTTTGCCTTAGATTTAAATCCCTTTGGTTAAACATGCATTGTAAAGTCTTATGATTGGTGACTATATCAACATGTACCCCATAAAGATAATGTCACAAAATTGTTAATTCAAACACAATGGATAACAACTCAAGATCATGTGTTTGATAATTCTTTTCATGCACTTTTAATTGCCTTGAAGCATAGGCAATGACATTTCCATGTTGCATCAACACACAACCCAAGCCTGTATGTTAGGCATCACAATATATGTTAAAACCATTGGACCTTCAGGAAATGTCAAAATAGGAGCCAAATTAAGGCGATCCTTCATTATTTGAAAACTCTTTTCACATTCGTCGAATCATTAGAATTTACCTTCTTTTGGGTCAACCTTGTCAAAAAGGAAGAAATGGAAGAAAATACTTCAATAAACCTCCTATAGTACCCGGCCAAACCCAAAAATCTCCTAATATCGGATGGAGACAACAATCTAGGTCAATTCCTTACCACTTCCATCTTCTTTGGATAAACTATAATACCATCACTCAAAATTATGTGACAAAAACAAAATCCACCTATCTTAGCCAAAATTCATGGAAAAGAGTTGTATATCCCTCAATGTTTCCAACACAATCCTTAAATGATTTTCACGTTCCTTTACATCCCGTGAGTAGACCAATATATCATTTATGAACACCACGACAAACATATCCATATACAGTTTGAAGACCCTATTCATCAAATTCATAAAAGTGGTGGGGGCAATTGTTAGTCCAAATGACATAACCAAAAATTCAAAAAGACCATACCGAGTTCTAAATATAGTCTTTGGAATGTCATCTTCCTTCACCCTTATTTGGTGATATTTGGACCAAAGATAAATCTTAGAAAAGTAGATTGCACCTTGTAATTGATCAAATAGGTCATCGATCGTTGGAAGTGGATACTTATATTTCATGGTTACCTTATTCAATTATCGATAATTCACACACATCCGGAGTGAACCATCCTTCTTCCTAACAAACAATACAGGAGCACCCCGTGGTGACACACTAGGCCTTATGAACCCTTTATCAAGAAAGTCCTTTAATTATTCCTTCAATGTTTTCAACTCCGTGGGGGCCATTAAGTATGGAGGTATAAAAATAGGTTGGGTGTCGGACAAGAGATCAATACCAAAATTATTTTTTCTTAAAGGAGAAATACTAGGCAAATTATTGGGAAAGACATCAAGGAACTCATTAACTATGGGGACCAAATCAAAAGTAGGGACATGAGACTCAACATCCCTGACTTGGAAAACATGATATAGAAAACCTTTAGAAATAATTTTCATAGGTTTCATATAAGAGACAAACCTCCCTTTGAACACAAGATTGGTTCCCTTCCATTCTAGAATAGGCTCATTAGGAACTTGAAATGTGACTTTACGGGTCCTAAAATCAATAGAAACATAGGATGCATGCAACCTATACATACCAAGAATAACACCAAAATCGTTCAAATCAAGCTCAACTAGATCACATGGGAAACTTTATGTAAGACCAACGGGGGACAATTTCTGTAATGACCCAAATATTTTTGAACTTTGTAATGGGTGGCCACGGTTAGTGTTGAAATTTTCGTGGTTGAATTTTGGTAGTCATCAGTTGTATGTAAGTGGTCGGATTCAAAGGAAATATTTTGGTGGAAGGTTGTAAGGCCGATTAGGCAACACAGACTTTGAAAATGCCATAATTCTTGGTAGGAGATGAACTGTGTGGCATATTATATATCAAACCGAATTTATTTGAGTTATATTTGCAAACCAACTGGTTTCACTTGATTCGTAGTTTGTATATGGAAGTTATGGCCCTTGCAGTGAGACTGCTCATATTTGTAAGTATTCTGGAAAAGGCTTCGGAATGGAGTCCAAGTGTAACAACCCAAAATATTTTGAAATATACTTATTATTAAAATTCTAGGATGTACTACAAGCCATGGTTGAGTTTTGGTAGCCTCCGGTTGAGTTGAAGAGGCTGAATGTAAATTGGGCTAGAAAGTGGCCTAGAGGGACAGTTTGGACAGTCGACCTCAAATAGTCATAACTTTTGATGTGAGATGAACCATGTGCGATACCGCCTATAACATGGAACCTCTTTGCGTTATATTTGCAACACAAGTGGTTTCACTCAATTTGGTTATCGGATGAGGGAGATATGGCCAAACCAGTGAGACTGTCTGAAATTCGGAAGCCATTGGAGATAGGCTCAGAAAAATGGCCAAGGAAATTTGCACGGACCTTTAAACTTTGAAAGGTCCATATAGTGTCTCGTTTGATGTCACAGTGAGATTGGGGTAGCATGGAACCACCCCTAAACCAAGTGTAGGTCAATGGTTCCTCAAACGGACCGTTTGAGTTTTGACGGGCCGTTTGCTGCCTCGTTGAGTGAGGCAGTGGCTAGGACATGGCTTGACTTAGGTTTTTTTGAGTTTAAGGGAGATCAGACGGTGCAGTTCACGTGCCGTCTCACCTTAGACGGTCCGTTTGGTTGTTCGTGAAGTTCAATAGAAAGTCCTCCGAGAGTATATGGAAATATTTGGCTAAGTACATCCAAACGGTCACTTGAACGAACCGTGTTACCATTTGAAGGCACTGTAGCAGCCGTTTGGGTGTTGTCTTCAGTGAAATGTAACATTTTATTAATGGTATTTTCGTGATTTAACGCTTCCCTAAGCCCCCCTTTGGTCCCTTAAGGTATCCTAAACCCCTAAATCATCCCCCAAACCCTATTTCATCCATTTAAACTCTCCTACACTCTCTTTAGAAATTTCAAAACACTCTTGGCCTCTTTTGAAGCTAGCTTGTAGAAATTGGGGAAGAAGATTGGTCTAAGTTTGATTTTAGTGACTTGTTGCTTGAATTAAGGTATGTGGGACTTGATTCAA
>JBCEWC010017797.1:0-12301 GCA_038996855.1 Solanum aculeatissimum
CTAACCCATATTCTTGTCTACATGATCTAACCATGTAGGGACCGAGGGTGACTATTACATTCTACCGGACGACGCTTTATATCTTGTTGAAGACTTGCTAGTGGTGAGCCCTCTTGTTCAAAGGCAATAGCCACCGTCTATCTACCATTTTAGTTCATGTATTTACTTTCTGTTGATTTGAGGGTGAGCCTCAAACGTTTTGAGGCCCCTCTCATCTTTGTAGAGGCATTGTTGGACAAATCTATACTCTTGTACATTTGATTTGAATGTTAGATATTTGGCTATGTAATATGATGCTATTTCTCTTGATTTAAGATCATGTCCTTTTTTTATGATATTGTCTTGGATATTGAGCATTGTAAATGACTATGTCCTATGTGTAAGCATGCTTGTCCCATTCCCGTTATTGTCCCCATAGCTTGAGTCCCAAATCCCCGATTCGTTAGAGCTTGCTTGCTATGTGTTTAGCTTCCGCGTATCCGAACTGATGATGTGTGTAATGATGCTATGATGACTTGATCGAGGGTGTTCGAGTCCTTTTTCACCATGTCATATCTAAGCCCCCTATTCGGGTCGTAACACTTTTGAACCCTCATTTCACAAGTATTTAGTTTCATAATTTCCAACAATATCTCAACATAAGTATTTAGCTCAACATCTCACATAAAGTAATTCAATGGACAATTTCATGTAACATGATCCAAAGTTCAATTATTAGAACATCATGAGCATATTTACATTATCAACAATGACAACACAAGACCATTTCACAATATCAACTCACAAATCTAAGCCAACAACCATACACACCAATTCTTAATTTAAGACATACATGTCATCATTTCCACATTCTCATTACCCAATCATATCCACTAGAATAATTCACTAACCTCCAAGTTTTACATTGAAAGGATAAGTTCAATAAACTCAATAAGGATTAGAGTCCACTTGTCTCAATTTAGCCAATCGAATCACTCAAATACCAAAGCTTTGCCCTTATGAATTGAATCTAATAACCATAATATATTTAAAAATAAATTATCAGTCATAATAAAGAACTAACAACAGAAAAATCAAGCAATTCGTGGGAAATGACAAAATCATCAAAACATTACGATAAAAAATCCATGAAAAAATCTTGTAATTTTTAGATGAAAGAGTTCCTCTCATCATTAGGAAACCACCAGCGAAAACCAATTCAAAAATGTAGTTGAAACAAGTGCATAATCATCAATTTCATAAAAATCTTAAAGTTCATGAAAATCCCCAAATTTCTCAATTGAATCTTAATTTTGATGTTAAAATCAAGGGATAATAAATGGGTAATGATAAGAGAAGTAGAAAATACATTTTTCATTCAAAAGTCATAAAAAATATCAGTCACAAGTCATCTTAGCTAAGCTATCAAAGTTTGAAAATAGAGAAAATATACAAACTAGGAGTGTAGGGGTCTGAAAATCCCCCTCTGATGTCGCTATAGCATCATAAGTGTCGTTGTAGCGACACCCAAACTATTTTCTCAGCCTTCTCTATAGGGACCTATCGGTTGCTATAACGGGTTTACTATAGGAAAGTCCATCTTGCTTTAGCTAGGTTACAAAAGTAGCCAGGCCCTTCGCTATAGCGACACCTGCACCAAAATATAGCAGAAAGTCTTTCAAGTAATTTCAAAACTCGCAATCAACCCTCAAAATTTATTCAGAACTTTGTACACACAAACCTTATATGTAACCTCATAAAATTTGACATTTCAAACTCAATAAAATCGTCGAAAATTGAATCTGAGACTTCCTTGACCCAAATCTTGATTAAGTGCTTTAGTTCTAACTTAGACCACTTGAAATATCAAAACAACACCGAGGCACTCAAAAATTATGACAAGGATTCTTTTACCACTAAACTCACTTCTCTATACCATTGGAAAAATTAGAAAATTTATCCGAGCATCGAAACTTAAAATACTGACCAAAGTTAAACAAAACTCAAACTTTAACTCAATTTTCTACTTCGGACCTAATATTCACATAACAACTTCAAACTTGATTTTGAAAACACTCCTTGACTAATAGAATCAATGGAAATTTGTTCCGACACTTAAATCTTTAAATGAATCAAAATTTTAAAATTAGGCAACTTAAGCCTCCAAAACTCACTTCTTTAATAAAAACTCAACTTTTATAAGACTTTTCAAAAAAATCAACTTTCAAAATCATTCAAATATGACTCAGGAGGTTGTTGGGAGGGGTAAAATGGTAATTATTTTGCTGACAAAGTCAAAAATAACATTCAAGGTCATTACACTTTGGCTCCCTGACTGATAGTTTAGTCAATCACTATTATGGTTCAGCCATCAACTATCAGGCCAACGAAGTCTACCAAAAAGTAGAAGATGTTAGAAAGGTTCATTAGATTGGGGCCTCTCAAATTCTCAAGTGTTATGGGTGAGGATACCCATAAGTTTTTAATGAATTACTAAGAGGGGTTGCATAACCTCAATTTAGTTAAGTCCCATAAGGTTGATTATACTGCTTTCCAATTACATGGACTAACAAAGCTATGGTATCCTATCTCAATTGCAGGCAACGAGTTCACCTCATATGACATGGACTCAATTCTTTGAGGCTTTCTTGGAGAAATTTATGCCCCATAATTTAAGGGAGAGGTTGAGGGATGAATTTAAAACTTTGGTGTAGTAATCGATGTTGGTTTTTGAGTATGATGCACAGTTTCATGAGTTGTCCTGACATGCCACTATGATTATGCCAATAGAGGAGAAACGGGTTCACATATTTGTTAGAGGTTTATCTTATCCCTTGAGGTTGGCTATGGAGCAGATGGTTGCTTCTAGATATTCATTCCTCCAGGTAGTGTATCATACACACACCATTGAGGCTATACGTTGCAAAGCTGATGAAGGCAGTGCAAGCAGCCTCGTCATCAGGGTAGATTCACCATGCGCTAGTCTTATAGTAAAGGTTTCTAACGCAGGATTAGAAGCAAGTCCCATATAATAGGCCAATTTAGGCCGCTCTATAAACTTTTGATAGTGGTACAGTGGGTACAGGTAGCTAAGGTAGCCAACTTTAGTTTAAACATCACTAGGTCAGTCTTCTAGACATTTAGGCCATGATGGCCATTCAAGTTCAACTAAGTCATCTTGGGGAGGTTCATTTTTAGGGTCGTGTTTTGAGTGTGGCAAGGTTGGCCATTTTTCTATAGAGTGCCCTTGTATTACCCATAACCATTGTCAGACCCACCAAGCACAATAGGGTTATAGGTTCAGGCCCCTAAGTCCTAGTTTAGTTGACTAGAAGTGGTCTACAAGGTGAAAGAGGTGACTTCCAGGGTACTAGGATAGGTCCCCAACTTGGACGGACAAGTGGTATAGTTGGTTATGGCTATATATATGCTTTCTCTGATAGGCCAGAGGGAGAAACATCATATTTGGTCATCATGAGTACTATCTGTGTATCCCAGAAGCTTTCTTATGCCCTATTTGATCGAGGATCTATATTTTTATATGTGTCTACCAATTACTCAACTAGAAGTATTAAGTAAGCCATTACTTGTGCCTATGTTTGTAGCCGCTCTCATAGGTGATTCTTTAGTAGTGAATCGAGTATATCGATCCTATGTGGTGTCTATTATGGGTTATTAATACTAGGACATACTTGATTTTGTTGGATATGTTAGATTTTGATCTGATTCTAGTTATGGATTGGTTGTCCTCTCATCGAACACTTTTGGATTACTATTCCAAGACACCCACCTTGTATATGTTAAGTATTCCTCATATTGTGTGGTTGGGTATATATAGGTCTATATTGAGTGGGGTAATTTCATTTTTCTAGGCTCAATATTTAGTATCGAGTGCCTATTTTATCTCACTTATGTACGAGATACTAGTGTTGACTCACCCTCTCTTAATTTGTTTCAGTGTTTTGGGAGTACCCAGATGTCTTTCTTACAAATCTCTCCGATCTCCCTCCTAAGTGGGACATCAATTTTAGCATTGATATTGAGCTGGGTACCTAGCCAATTTCTATCCCACCCTACAGGATGGTTCTAGCTAAGTTGAACAAACTTAAGGAGCAACTTTAAGATCTCTTGAGTAGTGGTTTCATTAGGCCTAGTGTTTCTCTGTGGGTTACCTTTGTTCTATTTGTAAAGAAAAAGAATGGTATTGTGCGTATGTGTATTGACTATCAACAGGTTAATAAGGTGACCATCAAGAACAAGTATTTGTTGTTGTCTATTGATGACTTATTTGATCAACTTTAAGGTGTAGCGGGGTTTTCTAAGATAGACTTGAGGTTGGGGTATCACTAGCTGAGGATTAGGGAGGCGGACATCCCTAATATTACTTTTCAGATTCATTATGGCCATTACGAGTTCCTAATCATGTCTTTTGGATTGACTAATGCCCTTGCAACATTCATGGATTTGATGGAGTGTGTGTTCATACTCTTTTTGGACTCTTATGTCAACATTGTCATTGATAATATTCTTATTTACTTCGTTAGCTGGGAGAAGCATGAGGATTATTTGAGGATTGTGCTCCAGACATTGCGGGATCATCAATTATATGCCAAATTCACCAAGTATGAGTTTTGCCTCAAGTCTGTGGTATTCCTAGGGTATGTGGTTTCCAGAGATATAATATGGTGAACTGACCAAGATAACAGTGGTTCAGAATTGGGCTAGGACTATTTCTCCAACTGAGTTACACAATTTGATTAGTTTTATATGGTATTATAGGTAGTTTATGAAAAGGATTCTCTTCTATTGGACCACCTTTGACTAAATTGACTCAAAAAAATATTCCTTTTCAGTAGTCTGATGAGTGTGATGCGAGATTTCTAAAGCTCATGGCCTTGTTGTCTTTAGCACCAGTTCTTCTCTTCTCGTTCAGCGCCAGGGATTCATTGTCTATTGTGATGCTTTCAGTGTTGGCTTGGGTTGTGTTTTGATACAACAGGTCAGAGTTATTGTTATGCTTCTAAGTAGTTAAAGGGGCATAAGATAAACTACCCCACTCATGACTTGGAGTTGGTGGGGGTAGTCTTTGCATTAAAGATTTGGATATATTATTTGTTTGGTGCTCCCACTATTAGATCTTTATTGATCATCATAGTATTTAGTATATTATCAGTCAAAAGGACATTAATTTGAGTCAGCATAGGTGGTTGGAGTTACTAAAGAACTACAATGTTACTATTTTCTATCATCTAAGCAAGGCTAATGTAGTAGCAGATGCCTTGACACATAAGGCAGTGAGTATGGAGAGTTTGTCCTTTTTGTTAGTTGAGGAGCAACCTTTATCTTTGAACATTTAATCTTAGCTAACCAGATAATTCGACTTGATATCTCTGAGTGGGGCTGGGTGTGTGCTAGTGTTGAGGCTAGATCTTCCTTATTAGAGCAGATTCGAGCACAACTGTTTCATGATCTATAATTGATAGCAATTCATGATAAGGTTCTAAAAGGGCCTAAGAAGGTGACCTTGTATTCAGAGGGCATTTTAAGGATTGAGGGTTGTATTTGTGTCCCAAGAGTTGGTGACTTGGTCAGGTTGATACTTGAGGAGGCCCACTTTTCTAGATACTCTATTCATCCTAGTGCAACTAAGATGTATCATGATCTTTGACAGCATTACTGGTGGTGTGGGATGAAGAGGGATATCTTAGCTATAGGTGCTTGAATTGTCAGTAGATATAGTTAGAGTATTAAAGGTCAGATGGTGTGATGTGGTGGCTTCTAATCCTGAAATGGAAGTGGGAGTAGATAGATATGTATTTTTTGATAGGGATATCACATACCTGTCGAGGTTTTGATTGTATTTGGATCATCTTAGATTAATAGACCAAGTCTACCCACTTCTTATCGGGTCACACTACCTACAGTTCAGAGAGGTTGGCTAAGATTGACATCCGAGAGATAGTTTATTTATATAGGATACGGATGTCTATCATTTTAGACCAAGGTACGCAGTCTACATAACACTTCTATAGGTCTATTAAGAGAGAGTTAGGCACCTAGGTCGATCTCAGTACCACATTCCACCCTCAGACTAATGACCCATCAAAGAGGAATATTTAGGTTCTAGAGGACATGGTTAGAGTTTGCGTTATTAATTTTAGAGGTTAGTGGTAATAATCCTTGGCATTGGTGAAGTTTTCATGTAATAATATCTACTATTTAAGCATTTAGATTACACTATTTGAGGTATTATATGATAGGAGGTGTTGTTCCCTAGTAGGTTCTTATGAGGTTAGTCCATGGGGTACAGATTTGCTTCATGATTTGATGGATAGGGTTCATGTAATCTAGGAGAGACTCCACACAACCTAGAGTAAGCACAAGATCTATGCTGATAAGAGGGTTTGACCTTTAGAGTTCATGGTTAGTGATTGGATGTTTCAATAGGTATCACCCATGAAGGGCATGATGAGGTTTGAGAAAAAGAGTAAGCTTAGTCCATAGTTTATTAGCCCTTTTGAGATTTTGAGGCAAATTGGAGAGGTAGCTTATGAGTTAGCTTTGTCCACAACTCTATCTAGTGTTTACCCAATATTTCATGTTTCCATGCTTTGGCGGTATGTTCCAAATGAGTCTCATGTGCTTTAGTGGAGTCTATTCAGCTTGATAAGTCCTTAACATTTTAGGAGGAGCTTGTAGCCATTTTAGATAGGTAGGTTAGGCAGTTGAGTTCCATGGAGATCCCATTGGTCAAGGTTCAATGAAGCACTGCCCGATCAAGAAGGTCACTTGGGAGACCGAGCATGATATGTGGACTAGATATCCTTATCTTTTTGAGTCCTCAGGTATTCCATTGTTCTTGACTTTCGACGACAAAAGTCCTTTTAGTAGTTGATGTTGTAATGATCTCTAAGGTCATTTTCATGCTTTCATGTGAGTTTACAAATTTTTCCTTTTTCATAGCTCCGTCATAGTTATTAAGAAGTGTTGGGATGAGTGGAACGCTTCTTGGAGTGATTAAATGAGTTTTGTGCAAATTTTCTCCTTTTTAGAACTTTAAGTTGAAAAGAATTGATTTTAGTCAACATCCAAATATCCAAGCATCGAATGAAAATTCTAATAGTTTTATCATCTCCGAAAGACCCATTTTGGTCTAACATAAAGGTTGGCTAGGGTTTTGGGGTTATTTTGAGTGTTTGCAAAAAGTCATTTTAGAAGTAAAGGTTTTGCCAAAGTTTGACTTTGGTCAACTTTTTGAGAAAATGAGCTCGTATGGAATTTTTATGGAACACTAAGTTTAGTCTAGAATGACCATTGGTTTGGGTCCTGAGGTGTTCGGAGTGAGTTTTTATTCTCAAGCATTTTATAGTTCAATTCATGAAACAATTAACTATCAACATTTTGGGCAAACATGAGTGGATGCAAATTTTGTCACCACAGTTCGTTTTAGAACATTGCGTTTGGTCTCAAACTACCTTTAATTTTGTTTCCAAGGCATATAAAATGAATTGGTAGCCATTTGTTTTATTTTTGGAGTTGAATCTTTAAAATTGTTGACTTTGCTCAACATTTCATTAGAATGACCTCTGTTTAAAATTTGTCAATTTTGTTGAGTCTGAAATATCGTTTCCAGTTGGGTAGCATAGTTCGTTTATATTTGCGGGTGCTGAATGAATTTTGGACCCTCGTCGGAGGAAAATCCTCCTTTTCTAAAAACCAGCAGCAGTTGACTGCTAGTGTATGCAACCCTACTTTTCTGCATTCGTAGTCCCTAAGCCGCATTCACGAAGGGTCCAGTCCCAGACCTTTGGGTTCATAGAAGGGTTTTCACGATCATAGAGTATAGTTGGTTAATGCCCCGCATTTGTGAGTCCTATTGTCGAAATTTCGAGAGGTTGACCTAGTTGACCTTCGCATTCATACAGGGTAAGTGAGAACTGACCAATGATCGCGGATCAAGCCCCTGAATCCACGAAGGATAATTTTGGCTGGCTATAGTGAAATAAAAAGGCTCATCCAACTTTCAAGTCTCATTTTGAAACTTGGCATTCTTTAAGGTTTTGAGAGCTATTCTTGATTAATACGTGGGCCCAATGTCAAATTGTTTAGCCAAATTCTACTTCGAGTTTAATTATAGCAATATGTGTATTGTTAGACTCGTTTTGACTCATAAATTAATAATTTGATAGAATGACATCATTTGGAGGCTATTCAGAAGGGCAAGGCGTCGTGAGATGGAATATTCAAGGATTGAAATTATTGAAATTTTGGGATTTGTGGCCGAAAGACTTAGTCTAGGAAACCCTTTGTGTTGTGCCATAGAAAAGTTTGGAAATGGCTTGTTAGGAAATTAAACTAAGGTTGAATTGTCGAGTTGTCAGATTATGTGATTTATTATACTTATGGTTTATGATTGATCTATGAGCTGACACGATCTATTCATGAGAAGGTTCCTTAGTGTATGTTATTTGCGGATAATGTGGTATTGATTAATGAGACTCGAGATAAAGTTAATGATAGGTTAAAGGTTTGGAGACATACTCTTGAATCCAAAGGGTTCAAATTTAGGAGGACCAAAATAAAATACTTGGAGTGTAAATTCAATGTTCCAAGGGATGAAACGAGCATCGAAGTAAAGTTTTCCACTTAATCTATTCCTCTGATAGAAAGCTTTAAATATCTTGAGTCCATCATCCAGAGTGATGGTGATATCGATCATAATGTCACATATTGTATTGGCGCAACATAGATGAAGTGGAGGCTTGGTGGTTAGACCATCGTTGCTATATGGGGTGGAGTGCTGGCCAGCCAAAAAACACATATCCAAAAGGTGCAAGTTGCGGAGATGAGGATATTGAGATGGATGTCTGGACATACCAGGGGTGATAAGATTAGGAATGAGACTATTTATGATTGACAAGATGAGGGAAGAGAGACTGGGATGGTTTGGGCATGTGCAGAGAAAAAGTGTCAATACTTCTGTTAGGAGGTGCTAGAGGTTGGATTTAGGAGTTATGTAAAGGCGTAGAGGAGTCGCGCCATATCCTATCTAATCACTATCCTACATTATTTTTTCAATCTACCTCTACCCCTCTACGCAACACGACTTCATATCACCGAGGACATTACCTTAGATAGAAAGATGTGGAGGTCACATATTAGGGTAGAAGGTTAATAAGCTGGTAGGAGTAGGTTGATGTCTAGACTTGTGTTATAGTAGGTTAGTAGGATTATTCATGTGCTCGTGTATTTATATTTTGTGTTGTTATTGTCTATCTTATATTTGCTACTTTTATTGTATTTACATATTATCATTTGCTTTCCACTTTTATCATTTCTCTTTCATATTTAGTATCTTCTGTGTTTAGGGCCTAATATTTTTGAGATTATGGTCTTCCAAAAATAATCTCTCTATCTCTATGAGGTAGTGGTAAGGTTTGTGCGCTTTTTACCCTCTCCAGACCCCACTTGTGAGATTCCACTACTATGTTATTGTATTGTTGTATGATTTGTGATTGATCATGAATTGTGAATTTTGAAAGATTCTAAAATATGGAAAATAACTAATATAGATGAAATAATTTTATTGATGGCTGCTCTCGTTGATTTTTGCCTAATGTAAGTCAAAGAAGAGTGATTTAGGGAAAAGTAAAATGTTGGGAAGTGTATGGGTTTTACCAAAATTGTCATAAGCTGACCAAAATATGGTACCATGTTTCATTTATAAAATGGATAGAGATAATTTTTTACTTTGATAGCTTGATGAAATTTTGGGTGGCCCATAAATATTTTGGGTTATAAATATTTATTATGGAAGCTCAAGGCTATACCGGTCAACCTATAGGCATTCTTATGAGTTACGTAGTACATATGTTGATAGCTCAATGATATTTCAGACAACCCATAGACATTTTGAATTATGGATTTTGTTTGGAAGTTCGAAGCTATTCTGGGAGACCCGCAGTTATTTTTGGGTTATTTCTACTATCATAAAAATGGAAATTAATGTGTTTGTGTATAAAGGGAAGAAACATAGTTGGCATGACTTCTAGTATGTGTAGTGTTGTTAGTGGACTGATGCTACTCTCTTTCCCCGATTATCCCATGGTTATTTGTTGTAATGTCTTATCTGTTAGATTATCATCGTGCTATTTATTTTATATATTATCTATCTGTACTCAGTTGGCCTATGATGCATTCTAGGTACCCCGTGTTTGGTAATCATGCTGCACTTCAGCCTTTTTTTTTATGCAAACCCTTGTTTGAGTAACCCTCAGTACGTGTCCAGTCATCCATATGTGCAGCCGAATAGGATGGTGGTGAGCTTTTAACACCCAGAGACTACCACTTTTCCCTCTTCATTATCTGATGTTATTTTGGTTATTAGACATTCAGACTCTTATTGTATTTATTATATTTATTAGGTTTTCATACTTAGTAGCTCCTCCATATGGTGACACCAGTTTCTAGAGTTTGGATCTAGCATTTGTTTGTGTTTTAGTTACGTTAGACATTTAGTGTAATACGTTAAAACCTTTTAAGTTAAGATCTGAACTTCCCTCTTATGAATATGAGATCATACCGAGTGATTTCAACCCTGAATATAGGCATTAAGCCTATTTTATAGTGGGATAATATGTTTTAGATGAATAACGGTCACAAAAATCCTTTAACACAAAGTTGAGATGAAATCCTCCTTAACGATTGAGTTTCGATATGAAATTCCATGAAATTAGGTGAGCCAATAACACAAAGTTGTGAATGTATTTTAAGGTCTTTTCCGAAGTAATTTAAGTGTGTTGGATTTGGTTTGAGGTTTTAAAGGACACCCAAGGTCAAAACAAGTTCAAAACATTCCAATCGACTAAGTTTCAGTATGAGTTCATAGAAGTGTCAACTTCAAATGACTATATCCCTCAACACAGAATAAGTTAGGTGACCCATATCAAATCGAAGATCTTTGAATTATCTTTTGAACACATTCAATTTCAACTTAATCTGTGTTTGGAATAAAATATTATGATTGTTTTACTGAAGCCCGCCGAATTTGGGAAATTCAACGATCTGCCAATTTTAATTGTTGAAATGTCTCGAGAAAGCTCAGAACACTATAAAAAGGGAGAGAAAGGATCCCTACTTAGTCACTCGCGAAATGGTTCGGCGAAGGGGCCCTTGGATCGCCGATTTGGACAACGAAACTCACCAAAATATCATATCTTTTTTATTTTGATAATTATTTGATGACAGGTTATTTTTGACCTTTTATCCTTAATTAACTTCCCTAAGCCTACCTTATAGACTAATAACCTTCCATTAATGCATAAACCCTTGAAAATATTAAAATTTTGCGTTCAAAGCTCTCCCAAAGAAGAGGCTAGGATTCTTCATATTCAAGTGCAAACCAAAGGTTTCTTCAAGAACTTCTATTCTTCTAGGTATATATGTGTAACAACCCGAACATTTTTGAAATATACTTATGGTTGGTATTCTATGATGTACTACAAGCCATGTATGAGTTTTGGTGGCCACGGGTTGAGTTTAAGTGGCCAAATGCAAATTGGGCTAGAAAGTGGCCTAAAGGGACAGTTTTGACCGTCAACTTCAAATAGTCATAACTTTTGATGTGGGTTGAACCATGTAAGCTACCACATATCAAATCGCATATCTTTGTTTTATCTTAGCAACACAAGAGGTTTAACTCAATTTGGATGTCGGATGTGGGATATATGGCCCAATCAGTGAGACTGTATACAATTCGGAAGCCATTGGAGATAGGCTCAGAAAAGTGGCCAAGGACTTTGGCATGGACCTTGAAACTTTGCACGGTCTGTCTAGTGCCTCGTGTGATGTAACAGTGAGATTGGGGTGGCATGGAACCACCCCTAAGACAAGTGTAGTCCAATGGTCCCTCAAACGGACCGTTTGTACTTTGACGGTCCGTTCACTGCCTCGTTAAGTGAGGAAGTGGATAAGCCATGGCTTGGATGTTATTTTTGGTGTTAAGGGAGGTCCGACGGAGTATGTGACAGGGCATCACAAGTTGAACGGACCGTTTGGTGGTCCGTTAAATGTAACAGAATGTCCTCCGAGTATTTCATGGAAACTTTGGCTAAGTACAACTTGACGGTCGCTTGAACGGTCCGTGTGAACATTTGACGGCACTGTAGAAGCTGTTTGGGTGTTGTGTTCAGTGAGAAAGTTCGGTTTATTAATGGTATTTTCGGGATTTAACGTTTGCCTAAGCTCCCTTTTAGTCCCTTAAAGTATCCTAAGCCCCTTAATCATCCCCCAAACCCTATTTCATCCATTAGAACTCCCCTAC
>JBCEWC010017798.1:0-12301 GCA_038996855.1 Solanum aculeatissimum
TAAGAGAGGAGAATTGTTTTGTGGAAAAATTGAAGAAAAATGGTTATATTTATAGTGTTAGGGGGGTAAGGGGGTAGAGGGGTGTAAAGGGGGGAAAGGGAGGCCAAAGAGCCGTTAGTGGGCCCCCCCAACGACTAATTTGCTGAGGAAACAACATTATAGTCGTTAGACCGTTACTGTGAACAGTTCCGGTCTGGAACCGGAACTTAACGGAACAGAAATAACGGAAATACTCCTTGGCCGTTCCGGTACCTATTCCGGTACCGTTTGGTACCGGTTCCTTACCGGTTCAACCAGAACCGGATCAACCGGACCAGGAACCAGATCGGAACCGGTCCGGATCGGAGGAAAACCGGTCCGGCTGCCACCCTTAGTTCCATCTCAATAGGAAAATACTCTGAGTCTTCTCCCACAGTTCTTACCCAAGTTTTGGCTCCATTATACATGTCCTTCATCACCCTAATATACACAATTGGAACACCTTTTGTCTGCAAACACCTCCATAGGACATCCTTTAGAATTTTGTCATAGGCCTTATCAAGATCAATGAACACCGTATAAAAGTCTCTCTTTCTTTTCCTATATTTCTCCAACACTCTCTGAACAAGATAGATTAGTTAGTAGTCGATTGCCTTGACAGAAATCCAAACTGATTATCTGAGATGGATACTCCTCTCCTCACCCTCATCTCACCAGTCACTCCCAAAACTTCATAGTGTGGTTTAGCAACTTGATACCGCTATAATTGTTACAGTTTTGGATATTGTCCTTATTCTTGTACAATGGAATCATTATACTTCTCCTCCATTCATTGACAATCTTGGTAGTCTTTAAAATAGCATTAAACAATCTAGTCAACCACTTCATACCATTCTTGATAATTCTCTTCCAAAACTCCATTGAAATCGCATCGAATCCAATCACTCTCTCTCTCTGCTCATTGATCTTAGGCGTATATTATATGCCAAATGGTCAATTTTACCCATGTTTATAGCCTGGTTAGAGGACAAATTGATAGAATCTAGGTAGTTTTTAGTGTACTTTTGGTATTTCACACTAATCCTTGCTTGAGAGCATTTTTTGATTGTTTTTTGTAAGATTTTAAATAGGTATGAATGTCTGGGGTCGTAGTAAAAAATAAGGAAGAATACAACCAGCATAAAAAGTCAAAGTGTACTGAAAAAGAACATAAAAATAAGTATCCCCTCCCTTGGTGGATATTTAATTTGTTGTATTTCAATTCTCAAAGGATAGTTTGAATTGGAAGTAAAGCATAAAAAGGCGTGAAACACCCTTGGTGGAACAAGTCTACATCGTAGATTTGGTTCCTGTAAGTACAAATTTAGCCAGAGTTGGAATTGCAAAATACAATGAGAGGGAATTAGTCCGCATCGCGAACTTTGGTGTCAACATAGTAAAAGTCGAAAAACAAGATTTTTAGGTTTAAATACTCTTTTTGGACATTATTTTTATTATCTATCTTTTACTGGGAAAGAGAGAAAGGACGAAGAGCTTCTCACTAGGGTTATGCTTTCATCCTTTCTTCTTTAATTCCATTCTTTGAATGTTTCTTAGATCAATTATGTATTTGAAACAAACAATGAGTGGCTAATTTTCCATATTCCGGGATTGTAGTCGTAGACTATGTTCTATATGTCTTTTGCTATGATTTATAAATGAGTTTTCAATTAATTACTCTTGTATTCCTTTATTCTATATTTCATAATCTGGTCAATCGTGAAATAAACTTATTATCTGCCTTGAATTCGAAAGAGTTAAGGGGATAGAACACAGGGTAAAAGGATCTTGTTTGTTCTAGAAAACTAGGATGATTCGTATATGAGAAACTTACGACACCTACCTATATACCTTGCTAACAGGATGATAGATTTAATGCATTGTTATTGGTCATGCTTATCCCCGCTCAACGATGTAGTTGGACTATCAATGAGAATAGACAAATAAAGGTCAGAAGACCATGCTTATAAATTAAACCCTATAAATTAATAATTAGAAGACTCATGAATAATCATAGGAATTGAGGCTAGATCATATGTCAAAACGATTACAGTCTTGAAATCTTGCTAAATTTGGTAAAGTCTTAGTAAGCATTCAATCATTGTTAGTTAGTTTAATTTAAATATTTTAGTAGAAATAAAAAAATATTCTCTTTCTTGAACAACACACATCATTGAGTCGGTCTTTTGCATGTAGTTGAAAGCAAAGTTAAAAGTCCTTGAGTTCGATATCCCGACTCTCTAAGAGTCACTATATTACTTGAGTAGATCGCATACACTTGCATGTGCTAGAGAAGTAACCTGTTTTGGCGTTGTTGCCGAGGACTTTAAGTTTGGGGATTAATTATTTTTCAGAAGTTGATTTATTTTGTAATGTTGATCACACTTGATCTTAGCCATGTTTTATTGCAGGAATTTAGTCTGATCCACTGGTGGATCCAGAGCCTTATTTTTGGCAAAGTAGGAGGTGGGCAGGACTACTATATTGTATCCCACCTATTGTCCTCGTCGAACAAGAAGAATAGGAAGATGATAAAGAAAGGGTAGAACCAGTGATTAACTCTATTCCAGAACCAATAATGGCTAGAACAGTTCGAGATGTGGCAATCCCAAGGGCTACTAATGTTACCAATAACATTCAAAAACTATCTGTTGGTGGTAGATTTGAGTTCAAGCAAAATATGGTGCAACTCTTGCACGCTACTGGTCAGTTCATGGGATTACCACATAAAGATCCCCAAGTCCATCTTCGGAATTTCTTAGAGATCAGCGACACCTACATTACTCATAGAGTGTTGTCAGACTATGTGCGGTTGACTTTGTTTCCTTTCTCACTATTTGGGGAAGCAAGAAGGTGGTTGTAGTCTGAGTCACCTAATTCTATCACTTCTTGGGATGACCTGGCTAGGAAATTCTTGATAAGATTCTTCCCATCTTGGAAGATAGTTAAGCTTAGGAGTGAAATCCTGAGTTTTAAACAAAAGACAGGGGAGACTTGTACCAAACTTGAGTTAGGTTCAAATCATTGATGATTAATTGTCCTCATCACTACCATGTTAATGAGGTATTGGTCCATACCTTCATTGAAGAGTTGGAACCCAATACCAAGATTTTACTTGATTCTACTACAGGTGGACAAACTTTGGAGAAAACTTATGATGAGCTTTATGCTTTGCTAAATTGAATCGCACGGGGAAATCCAGAGTGGAACGATGGACAAAGCATACATGTGGTACAAAAGCAAGCAGGTGTGTTGGAAGTGGATACTATGCTAACACTACAAGACCAAGTGACAGCCATATAGAATATGCTGACTACCCACTTCAACAACCTGACTTTGGGATAAAAACAAGATCTAATGAATATGGTCCAACAACAAAAACATGTGTTGGTGTGAGGTGTGTGGCAGTGGTGAGCATACAACTGATTTTTGTGGAGCCAATCCAGAATTTGTCAACTTTGTAAGTACTGCACCCAGAGAAGGAGGCCCTCAAGGATATGGAAATACTTACAACCCCAATCAGAGAAATTATCCTAACTTCTCTTGGGGTGGTAATCAACACCAAAGACCACCTCAGTATAGACCACAAGGTGGTGGGCATCTATATAATCAGCAGGGATAGGGACAACAACCACCCAAGCCTACAGGTATGAGCACAAATGATATGTTGAGACAGATCATGGCTGACCAAGCAAGGTTTGCAAAAAACCAACAGAGATTTGCAGCAGATCAAGCTAAGCTGGCTACAGAGGTCTTTCAAAATTAACATGTCACTCATAATCTTGAAAAGCAGCTTGGGCAACTGGCAAGTGCACAAAATTCTAGACCATAAGGTGGCTTGTCGGGTAGTACTGATCTAAACCCCAAGCAAGTTAATGATGTGAGTACGAGGAGTGGCAAGCCCATGGCAGAATTGGTCATAAAGAACAAGAGTAGAGACAACCCCACTGCAGAGAAAGTAGAAGAGGTTGGCACTCCCAGCCCTCCAAATGGTGAGGCTGAAAAAAAGTCAAAGCCTCCTCCTCCATTCCCACAAAAATTTACAAAGAAGAAAGAAGAGGAGTGCTTTGAGAAATTTATCAAGCTGCTAAAATGGGTACACATAAATTTACCTTTCATTAATGTTCTGTAAGAAATATCGAAATACACAAAGTACATGAAAGACATTAAGGCCAACAAGAACGAGTAGGCAGAATATGAGATGGTTACACTAACAGAAGAGTGTAGCTCCAGGATCGTGAATAAAGTGAAGCTACCTACCAAACTAAAGGATCCTAGGAGCTTCACTGTCCAAGTTCCCATTGGAAACTATCTCAATGCAAGAGGATTGTGTGATCTGGGTGCAAACATCAATCTAATGGCCAGATCTATGTTCAAGAAGTTGGGTCTTGGAGACCCAAAACCAACTACAATCTTGCTCCAGCTAGCAGATCATTCGGTAGCTAGACCGGACAAAATTATAGAGAATGTCTTAGTTGAAGTGGAATTTCTCATATTCCTAGTGGACTCTGTCATCCTGGATTTTGAGCTAGACCCAAAAGTTCCATTCATTCTAGGGCACCCATTCTTGGAAATAGGAGGGGCATTGATTGATGTTGCGATCAGGCACTTGATTATGCGCGCTCATGATAAGGTAGAAGTTTTTATGTCTACCAAGCTTTGAAGCTGCCTGCCTTATATGAGGATCTGACAGCTATCAAAGTGTTAGATTCAAAGGTTATAGTTCAGCTGGTTGAGGCCAAAAACCCTCTAGCAAAAGTGTTGCTAAATGAAGAGCTAGAGGGTGATATTGAGGCCAATGAGTTAGCAAGTGTGTAGAGTAGCCCAGATGTTAGCATGCTGAAAAAGTTGATGGAGCCATTGGATAGGGTGTTGGGTCCTTCACCTAAGCCATCCATTAAGGAAGCTCCCTAGTTAAAGTTGAAACCACTTCCCTCCCATCTCAAGTATGTATTTCTTGGTGTCAATAATATTTTACCTGTAATCTTGTCTGCTTCCTTATCTGCAGCCTAGGTTGAAGCGATTGTTGCTATTCTGAAAAAGAAAAAGAGGGCCATGGGCTAACAAATATTGATCTTCATGGTATTATCCCTGGCCTATGCATGCATCGAATATTTATGGAGGAGGATCACAAATTGATAGCATAACCACACACGAGACTGAACCTAATCATGGAAGAAGTGGTTAAAAAGGAGATAATTAAGTGGTTGGATGTTGATACCCTATCTTCGACAGCAAATAGGTGAGCCTAGTTTAGTGCGTCCCTAAGAAGGGTGGGATGATTGTGGTTACTAATGAGAAAAATGATCTTATCCCTACTAGGACAATCACTAGGTGGCAAATCTGCATGGACTATTGCAGACTTAATGATGCCACTAGAAAAGATCACAACCCAATGTCGTTTATTGATAAAATATTGGACAAGTTAGCTGGGCAAGAGTACTACTACTTTCTGGATGGGTACTCAAGATATAATCAAATCACCATTGTCCCTGATGACTAGGAGAAGACAACCTTCACATATATGTATTCAAGAGAATTCCCTTTGATTTGTGCAATGCATCTGCCACATTCCAGAGGTGCATGATGGCCATATTCCATTACATGGTGGAGGATTTTGTTGATAAATTCATGGATGACTTCTCAGTGTTTGAGGAGTCGTTTGATGCATGCTTGAAAAATCTAGATAAATAGCCTGCTGTGAAGAGACTAATCTTGTCCTAAACTGGGAAAAGTGTCATTCCTAGTAAAGGAGGGGAGAGTATTGGGCCATAAAGTATCCAAACAAGTCCTAAAGGTAGATAGAGAAAAAATTGAAGTCATTGAGAAGCTACCCACACCCGTGTCAGTCAGAGGGGTCAGAAGCTTTTTGGGTCATGCGAGGTTCTACTGGCGATTCATCAAATATTTTTCCAAGATGTGCACTACTGGAGAAGGAGGTAATTTAACTTTGATGCTCCTTGTTTGCAGGCTTTTGAGATTTTGAAGCAAAGGTTGGTGGAGGCTCCCATACTGATGGCTCCTAATTGGGAGCTCCCATTCGAATTGATGTGTGATGCTAGTGACGACAGTAGGAAGAGTCTTGGGGCAGAGAAAGAATACGATCTTTCATTCCATATACTACATCAGCAAAGCCTTAGATACAACACAATACAATTATACAGTCATAGAAAAAGAGATGTTGGCATTGGTATTCATTTTCGATAAGTTTCGCTCCTACTTGGTGGGTACCAAAGTGATTGTATTCCCTGATCACGTAGCATTGAGGTACTTATTCAATAAGAAGGATACAAATCCCAGGTAGATCCAGTGGATTCTACTATTGCAAGAGTTTGACATTGAGATCAAGGATCGAAAAGGGTGTGAGAATCAGATCGCAGATCACTTGTCTAGACTAAAGAATGACACCTAATTAGGGGAGCAAAGTCACATCAAAGAGGAGTTTCCAGATAAACAACTTTTAACATTAGAAATAGCAGAGTTGTCGTGGTATACTAATATAGTGAACTTCTTGGTGAGTGGGGTCTTCCCATCTGATGCATCTAGCTAACAGAAAAAGAAGTTGGCCCATGAAGCATGGTCCTATGTATGCGATGAGACCTATATTTTCAAACAGGGCTCAAATAGAATGGTAAGTAGATGTGTGCTCGAGTTTAATACATGTCAGGTACTTGAGCGCTGCCATGCTTCACCCTATGAAGGTCACCATAGAGGGGAGAGAACTACCCATAAGGTATTGTAATCTAATTTTTTCTGGCATACTCTTTTCAAAGATGCTATCAATTTTGTCACGAACTATGATGCAGGCCAAAGGACAGGGACCATATCTAGGAGGCATGAGATGCCTCTCAACAACATCTTGGAGGTTGAGATCTTTGATATATGGGGGATAGATTTCATAGGACCATTCCCACCATCCTTTGAAAATCAGTATATTCTTAAGGTTGTGAACTATGTGTCCAAATGGGTAGAGGCTATAACTCTACCTCCTAGCGACTCCAAGGTGGTAAATAAATTCTTAAAGAAGCACATCTTCATGATGTTTGGGAATTTACGAGCTATAATCAGTGATGGAGGGGCACACTTCATCAACTAGACCATGGAGAACCTACTAACAAAGTATAGAGTCAAACACCAAGTAGCCACAACCTATCACCTACAGATGATCGGATAGATTAAGGTGTATAACCGTGAGTTTAAGAAAATCCTATAGAAAATAGTAAATGCTACAAGAAAGAATTGAGCACTGAAGCTGGATGAGGCTTTGTGGGCCTACAGGACGACATACGAGACTCTTATTAACATGAATTATCATGAAAGTTGATCTTCAAAGGGCTCATATTACGCGATACATATAGAGAAGACTCATTAGTTGAGTCATGGTCTAGAGACCTCAAGTAGATCTAAAGTCTTCTTGATCTTCTTAGCAATACCACTTCCTCCTTCTGAAGTATTTGTAAAGGACCTTGCTCCTTTGGGGTTGAAGATCTAAAATCAGGAATTAGTGTGAACGACACTCGCAGTGTTTGTTGTCCTAGCATAATGGTTTTGCTCCTTATAACAACTCCGACACTTTCAAAAATAACATCAAGTATTCCCTCTACTTTAGCAGAGAACTTGGAGTCAACAACCTAAGAGGAAGTTGATTGGGTGATCTTCTTGGAAGTCATTTTAATATTTTTTGATGTTTGAAAAGTTGAGATGAGAGGTAGAGATTGTCCCACTGGGCGTTCCAAAACTTGTAAGACAATAAAATTCGTGTCAAGAAAATAATAATCAAGAAAATGAAATATCTTGCAATAATTGTAGTATTTTATTTCAAGATGTGAGTTCTACAATCTCTATAAATCTTCTGACTCGCCTTTTAAAGTATAAATTCAAGGGCTCTTTAACTTGATTTTGAATCTTGTAACAATTGATGGATTTGATCTTGACTTGTACTTGAATTCAAGAGCTTTTGAGCTTAGTTTTAAATCTCATGGTCTTGATCTTGATTTATGGATTTGATGAACTTGAACTTGATCTTGACTTATACTTTAATTCAAGGGTTTTTGGGCTTGTTCTTGAATTTGGTGGTCTTGATCTTGATGCGTTCTTGAACTTGAATGCTTGATTGCTTGAATTCTTGAGCTTGTAGCTTGTAGAGAAATCTGCATCGTTTGATCCACAAACTCTCTATGGCTTCTTGTTAGAATTTTTGTGTGTTTTTTGAATTATAAGGACCCCTATATATAATTATAAAATAGAGGAGTTATGATGGAATCAGACTTCCTTTCGACCAATTAGATTAAGTGGCATGGCGTAGGAAAATTGATTAGAATATGTTTCTTTTCAAGTGACATGACGATATTTAATTGGTTGGAACACGTTACTTGTACATGTGACACATTTTTTTTTTTTGGTTGAGATGAGAATGTCATGTCATTTTGACACATGACATGATCCCATTGACTTCTTTATTTGACTTGACATGCCACATTATCTGACACGTGACATTAAGTGGGCCTCTAGGATGAGATGATATTAGGCCTAATAAAGTGGGTCATATTTTGTAGATCAAATAAATGAATTTGAGCTTTTAACTAAATCCATATTTTATCGGATTTAAATAATTAACCCAATTATATTAATTAACAATATTTATTTGAACTAATATATTTTAAATTTAATATGATTTGAATTATTTTATAAAATATTATAATTTTTTTATGATTACAAATCTAATAAAAATTATTTTTTAAAAATCAATTACAAAAATTTATATATTAAAAATACTTGGGCATGAATTAACAAAGATTTCTGGTATTGCTAAAAAGTATGATTTCTTTTTCCATGAATCGAGACAGTAACACAATTGTGTTTATTAGGACAATAATTGACGTGACATGTCTCCTGGCATATCAAACAAATTGGAAAATTAAAACTTTTTCCAACTCATTTCTTTCTAGTCTTTCTGGTTGACCTCAAGTCAACATCCATGTTCTATCATAATTTCACTAACTATTAAACAAACTAAACCACAATTAAAACACATTTGTTTTCTTTAGGGCGGTAGTTGGGTGGGTTGAATTAAATTCGAGTGGGTTATAATGAGTCAAGATAATAAACGGGTCAAGACCGGATTCAATCCAATCCAAATTTGCTTAGGTCAAAACGGGTTGAGTAATGAGTTATAGAGTGAGTCAAGACCCAACCCGATCCAAGTTTTACTTATTTTATTTGTTCTTTTTCAATATTTTAATAATTAATTAATTATATTTTTTCTTTATTATGAATATATACGACATATCAAATTAAAAAAAAAGTGTTATAAAAATATTTTAACAAGATTTCTTTCGAGTCAATTCGGATTGCATATCAATCCAATTCTAAATGAGTTGAAATGAGTTGAGTTGAACTAATAACTAGACGAATTATTAACCCGCTCAAACTTCAACGAATTGAGTTTAATTTTATCACCCCTAATTTTTTTTCTTTATCTATGGAATTGTTTATTCTTAAGCAAGTATACATCACGTTTTCCGTTATTCATTTTGAGTATTTTGCCTGAATATACCTAGTAGTTGAACAATTCAAATGACCCAAACTAGGAAGGGGTCAATAATTATATAAAGAAAGAAATATCCTATAAATAATCAATAGATTTATTTCTTTCTCTTTTCTCTTTCTTTTCTTTTGAGAGCCCAAAATAGTTTGCTATGCGCCTTTACTTTCATTATTCTTTTTTAATTGTAGATGATTTATTAGAAATCACCTTTATATATTTTAAAAATAAATAAAATTACATATATTTTATTTTTTCAAACTCAATTTATAAAATTAAACTGAATATATTAATCTCATAGTTAGAACCCAACATTGGTCCTCATCTCTCTGTCACTAGGTAGGACCCAGCTATTCCTATGAAAGTAATTTTAGGGAGGCTCATTCCTCGCTAGTGCCATTCACTCTCAATGTCATTCTCCGTGGTGTGCGCAGAATTTTACACAAACAATGTCATATTCCATCACTTTCAATATATGCATAAGATTCTAATTAAATTTTAATTAATATATTTTAATTTTTTAAATACTTTTAGGGTTTTTATTTTTTATAGTTCTGAATATTTGAATACACATACATATACATGTACCTGGAAAGATGATCAAACTAAGATACAACGACAAATTCGTTATTTGAAGGGTATAAATTTCAGTTTGAGATTCTACAAGAAATTTATTGATTTGCTTAGTTTGATACCAAATATTTATATCTATTTAATTTTTTTGAATAAATATATATATAGGGAAACAAAAATATTCGTATTTGAACGAATGCACACTCTATATCTGCCTCTGCTTAGACAAGTATGAGAGGCAATGGTGAGAAGTTTTTTTTAGCAATGGGCGAAGCCTCAAGAGCAATGCCACGTGAAGACATGAAAATGTCTATAATTTTTTTAAAATTCACTCTATGCCAGCAAATTACGCCTCCTACAAGTAGAGGGTGTCATTCTCAATTGCGTGATGGGTGCAAAACAAGACAAATATTCTTACCTATATAATAGGCTCCTTAATGTATGCACTCATAAAATCCCACTAAGAAAATGTCATTGGTAGAGCTTCAACTTCCTGGCTTCCGCTTTCATCCCACTGAAGAAGAACTTATCAACTTGTATCTCAAAAGGGTTATCAATGAAGATAAACTTGATTATAATATCATTGGTTTTCTAAACATATATCTCTATGATCCTTGGGAGTTACCTGGTTAGTCATCTCCTTATTAGCATCCATAGTATATTCATACATGCTATGATTTTTATTTTGTATGCCGTAATGTAGTTCTAATTTATGATACCGGGTCATTTACTCTTTTTTACTTGTAGATGGAGTATTCAATTAATAGTCGATTTGGATAGGCTATTGATTAAAATTAAAAAAAATTGATTTTTAAATTATTAATTCAAACTAAACCAAATATCACATATATTTATCTATTTGATTTAGTTATTCGATATCAATTATACACAAAAAAAATAAGAAAAAATGATTCATTCAAAAAGGGAAAAAAATAATTTATTTAAAAAAAGAAAATTAATTACGATAGCTAGCATTACAGAACTTCATATGACCAACTTTACTGTGAATTATAGAACTTTCGCTCATCCAATTTATTGTGAATAAAACTTCAAAATTCACCATTTTTGACCTTGACAAGAAAGAAGAAATGACTTTCCTAGTCATAGGCAATGTCTCGACAAGTCAGTGCTTACTCAAATTACCTTGAAAATTTTACTCACCTTTTTTTTTTGTTGTGTGTTTGTGTTTTCAAACAGGGTTGGCAAGAATAGGGGAAAGAGAGTGGTATTTTTTTGTACCAATCAACAGGAAACATGGTCCTAAAGGGAAGCCAAACAGAACAACAAGAAATGGTTTCTGGAAGGCAACTGGTTCTGATCGCCAAATTCGTTCTTCATTCGAACCAAAAAAGGTTATTGGGCTTAAGAAGACTTTGGTTTTCTATGGTGGACGGGCACCTAAAGGCACCAGAACAGATTGGGTCATGAATGAGTACAGACTTGCTCATCCACATAAGGTATATTAATTGATTATGAAAACACACAATTAATTCTAAATGAAAATTTGCAAATCCTTTGGTCAATTATATATTATTGGATGCAGGATCAGGACATAGTACTTTGCAAAGTGTACAGAAAGGCAATCTCCTTTAAAGTATTGGAGGAAAGGGCAATGGTTGAAGAAGATGGAGCAAACACATATTTGCCATCTCAGTCACAGGACATGCGTGCTTCTTTGGAATCATCAAAAAATGACATGTATTTCAACAGCTGTGAAGAAGAAAATCATGACACAACAGTAAAGCTACCTCAATTGTCTGGCTCAGATGCATTTGTGGAACCATCCAAGTTTAGCATTGACTCATTATCAACTCCCCTATGGAGTACGGGGCAAGACTTGTGGAGTCTATTCATTTGTCCTGAACTCATGAATTAATTACTTCAGGACTTAAGTAATTGCATGTCTGACGTTGGAATACTTGACTCTCTGGAAAATAATGGTAATCTCATAGTTTGTTGTTTAGGAATCTTGTGATTCCCTACTTCTTTGGGTTATGACGGCATCTCTGATTTGGGATTATGATTTCAAATCTCAAATAGAATTTAGGATTTTAACTTTTTAAAAATATAAAACTTAACTCATAAGTTTTGAAATAGCTAACACGTCCTAGTTATTTGCCTTAAAGAGAACCAAGTTAATCTACTTGTTTCAATGAAATGCAAATA
>JBCEWC010017800.1:0-12297 GCA_038996855.1 Solanum aculeatissimum
ATATCAAAATTTAAAGAACCCATAATTAAAGAAAACTTAAATTCATAATTTAAAGAAAAGGATTCTTGGGTCTTCATAGATGAAAGGGTATCCATGAATCAATCTCACATACCTTAAGATTAGCCAAGAGAAATGGATGATTTTTGCATGAAGGATGATTTTTCCCAAATTTCTTCAAGCTTTGATCAATGGAGGTCAAGAGGATTGAGAAAATTTTGGTGAGGTTTCAAGAGTGTTTTGTTTTTATTTAAAAGACCCCATGTAGGGTCAGGGGCTGAGCAACACCCCCAGGCTTTAACATAAATAAAATCAGAAACAGGGATACAAGAAGGGGGACATAGACCTTACCTTCTCCCTAAGATGGTACTTTATGACTTGGCTAATAAGTCATTTAGGATGAATTAAAGAGGATTAGGGTTTGATTTAGGGGTTTTAGGAGACTTTAGAAAGGCTAAAAGGGGAATGGGATTAAACCAAATTATGAATTAACAATTAATGAAATAGATAGAATCACAAAACAGGGTCTCACGGAAGGCCACCCAGGGGCCGTGTACAGGTTCACGAATCGTGAACCTGCCCATGAGACCACACTTGGTCTCAGCTTCGGCTTGAAATCTCGCAGGACTTCTTGGATCAACTCACGGGGGGTCTCATAGACCATGTATCTGCACACGGATTGTGTACTGGTCCGTGGAGCATCACTTGGTCCAGAGTCCAGTCCCGAGCCTTGACAAGCTCACTGGAACACTTCACGGAAGCCCTTCACAGACCGTGAAGGCTCACACGGACTGTGAAGTGGTCCGTGGAGTTCTACTTTGTCCGAGGCTTGGACAAAACACCAAGTAAGCTCACTGGAACAACCCACGGGACACACCACGGACCGTGAACCACCAAATGGTCTATGGTCCCTCACTTCGACTCTATTCTGAATCCTTTTTCCAACATACTTCTGCATACGGGCAGTCTCACTACAAAGGCCGTAAAGTTCATATCTCATCTTTGAATTGAGTGAAACCAGCTGTATTTTGAAGATAACTCAAAGAGATTCGATTTGATATATAATACCCTACACAGTTCATCTTATACCAAGAGATATGGCTTTTCAAAGTCCATGTTGCCTAACCGACCTTACCACCTTCCACCAAAATGATTCCTTTGAATCCGGCCACTTAAATACAACTCATGACTACCAAAGTTCAACCATGACGATTTTAACACTAACCTTAACCAACCATTACAAAGTTCAAAAATTTTTGAGTCGTTACATCTCACCACCTTATAAGGCCCTACATATGTTGGGCTCAATTTCCCTTTCCTACCGAACTAGATCACACCTTTCATCGGAGATACCTTCAAGTAGACTCAGTCAGCTACTTAGAACTCAAGTTCCCTTCTCCTTACATTAGAATATGATTTTTGGTGATTATGGGCCATTGTAATTCCACCCTTATGCTTTTAATCTTCTCCATAGCATCACTAAGTGTGATCTTATTAGTGCCACCTCACCGACCTTGTACCACCCGATAGGCGATCTACACCATCTACCGTACAATGCCTAAAAAATGGTACCATTCTAATACTTGCATGAAAGCTATTGTTGTAGGCAAACTTGATAAGTGGCAAGTGCTCATCCCAACTTCCCTTAAACTCCAACACACAAGCCCTCAATATATCTTCCAATGTTTGAATAGTTCTTTCGGCTTGCCCATCGGTTTAGGGATGAAAAGCAATACTCAAATTCACCCTAGTGCCAAGTCCTTTTAGAAGGACTTCAAAAAGTAAGAAGTAAATTAAACTCCATGATCTGATATGATGGACAATGAAATCTCATGCAACCTCACCAGCTCTTGGATATATAAGCGAGCATACTCTTCGGCACTGAAAGTAGTTTTGACTAATAAAAAGTGATCCGACTTTGTCATGCGGTCTACTATCACCCATATAGAGTCAAAAAGCTTCTTGGTCTTCAACAACCCAACTACAAAGTCCATGTTGATTTCTTCCCACTTCCAAGTAGGAATATCAATGTCTTGAGCTAGGTCGCCCAGTCTTTGATGTTCAACTTTGACTTGTTGACAATTAGCACACTCAAACACAAATTGGGCAATGTCTTTCTTCATCCCATTCCACTAGTAAATTTCCCTCAAATCCCGATACATCTTTGTAGTGCTGGGGTGAATGGAATATAAAGAGTTATGAGCTTTTTGCATGATCAACGTTTTTAACTCACCACCATTGAGAACATATAAACTCCCTTGATACCGGCGTACACCAACTCTCCCTTGTGATAAGACTTCTATCTTTCCATCTTTTACTAAGTTTTTCAACTCAACCAAGGTAGGATCAAGGTCTTACTTAACTTTAACCTCATCAACCAAAGAAGATGCAAACCCATGAAGAACCATTGCACCATTATTTCTGGACTCACTCAATTTCACTCCCAATATAGACAATCTAAGAACATCTTTAGCCAACTCTCTTTTTCCGTCATCTTCAATGTGAGACACACTTCCCATGGAAACTCTACTAAGGGTGTCGGCTACTATATTGACTTTTTTGGGATGGTATTTCACACTCATGTCGTAGTCTTTTAGTAACTCCAACCATCTTCTTTGCCTCAAATTACGATCTCTTTGGGTGAATACATCTTAGAGACTCTTATGGTCGGTGAATACATCCACATGAACTCCATACAAGTAATCTCGCCAAATCTTTAAGGAAAATACCACCGTTGCAAGCTCAAGATCAATAGTCGGGTAATTTTTATCATGCACTTTTAACTAACTCAAAGCATGACCGATAACCTTCCCATTCTGCATTAGCACACAACCCAACCCAATTTTAGATGCATTACAGTACACATCGAACCCATCATTCCCTTCTGGCAATGTCAAAATTGGGGCCGATTTCAACCTGCACTTCAAAGTTTGAAGCTCCTCTCACTCATCTATCCACACAAACTTAGTTTTCATTTAGGTCAACTTAGTGAGTAGAGATAAAATGAAAGAGAAATCTTACACAAACCTTTTATAATAATGGCTAGGCCCAAGAAACTCTTTACATCAGTAGGAGTTAATGGCCTTGGCCAATTTCTCACCATTTCAGTCTTCTTAGGATCAACCTTTGTACTATCACAGAACACCACATGCCCAAGGAAGGAAACCTCATCTAGCTAAAACTTGCATTTGTCAAATTTTGCATAAAACTTCTGCTCCCTCAGGGTTTGCAACACCACCCTCAAGTGCTTCATATGCTCTTGCTCACCTCAGGAGTAGATAAGAATGTCATCGATAAACATCATGATGAATATATCAAGGTAGGGCTTGAATACCCTATTCATGAGGTCCATAAAGATCATCGGAGCATTAGTGAGGCCAAATGATATCACTACAAACTCAAAGTGGCCATACCTAGTCCAGAATGTCATCTTAGGAATGTCACTTTCCCTCACCCTTAGCTGGTGATACCAGAATCTCAAGTCAACTTTGGAGAAGTGTGTAGCCCCTTGCAATTGATCAAATAAATTATCTATTCTCTGAAGAGGATATTTGTTCTTTATGGTGACCTTATTAAGTTACCGATAGCCGATACACATACGGAGTGACCCATCCTTCTTTCTAAAAAATAACACCGGAGCACCCCATGGAGACCGACTAGGCCTAATAAACCCCTTCTCTAATAAATCCTTCAACTGCTCTTTTAACTCCTTCAATATTGTGGGAGCCATTCTATACGGATAGATTGAGATAGGCTGATTATTGGTCAAGAGATCTATGCCAAAGTCTATTTCCCTATCAGGAGGAACACTCGATTAGTCATCCGGAAAGACATTAGGGAACTCTTTTACTACAGGGACCAACTCGAGAGAAGAAACTTTGGAAGAGACATCTTTGACCCTTAGTAAGTGATAGATACAGCCCTTGGAAATCATTTTATAGGCCTTTAAGAAGGAAATTAATCTACCCCTACATGAAGAGTTACTACTCTCCTATTCAAGAACTGGCTCATTGGGGAATTGGAACTTGACCCTATGGGTTCTACAATTAATGAAAGCATAGAAAGCATGCAATGCAACCAATCCATCCCAAGAATCACAGTGAAGTCTACCATGAAAATCTCAACTACGTCACATGGGATCACTTTATGCAAGATAGATACAAGAAAATCTTGATAGACTATTCGGTCTATGATAGACTCTCCTATGAGGTTACTTACCTCATAGGATTCATAGAGGACTTCGGGGCACACAAGAAACTTATTAGCAAGGAATGGGGTTGCAAAAGATAAATATTCTCCCAAATCTTGGAGTGTATATGTATCATGATCAAACACACATGACATATCAGTGACCACTTCCAGAGCTTCTTCGACCTCTTGGCGACCATGTAATGCATAGAACTGGTTGGTTCTTTTGGCACCTTTAGCTTAACCCCTTTGGCCTTGGGGATTTGTGCCCTCGCTCCTACAATCCTTGGCATAGTGGTCGGGCTTCCTATAAATGAAGAAATCATTGGACCCGGCTAAGTATTTCCCTTTGTGGGGTCTTCCGCACTTGGAGCAATTAGGACTTTGGGGCTTTGGAGCAACCTTTTTGTCCTTGGCCATCCAGGGAGGTGTGTTGGTGGATCCTTGACCACTTTGTTTTTGGCCACCTTGAAACTTATGGCCACCACTCCTTTGGTGAGGATAGTTCCCACTATTAACTCGAGCCCTCTTAGACTCCCTCAACCTCTCCCGAAGCTTCTCCTATTCAATTTACTCGGCATATGTCATAAGGTGAGAGATTTCCATCCCCTTGACCAATATGGCTCTTGCATTCCTTGGAGACCAACTCGAAGACACCAGAAATGAACTTGCTCATCCGAGCCCTTGGATTGGCGACCATAAAAAGAGCATACTTTGATAGCTTTGTAAATTTGAGGACATACTTCCTCATGCTCATTGTTCCTTGCCTCAAGTTAATAAATTCTTGGACCTTCACCTCCCTAAGCTCAATGGGTAAAAAGCAGTCTAGGAAGGCACATTTGAATTCCTCCCAATCGATAGGACCCATTTCTTGGCTTCTCTCGTCGACCCATTGCTCGAACCAAATCTTATCCACTTCTTTGAGTTAGTAGGCTACAAACTCAACTTTTTCTTTCGATGGAATACCCATTACTGCCACAACCTGGTAAGTCTCCTCGATGAAGCCAATAGGGTCTTCATCTATCTTTGAACCATGGAATTCTAACGGGCTCATCCACATAAAGTTACGCACTCTTGTAGATAGAATGAGCACTTGAGGAAGGAAGGCTACCTCCCTGTTGGCTTGGTTGGCTAATGCTTGGACCAACAAGTTAAATGCGGCTTGAAACTCTGAATGAGACACTCCATTATCCTGTAGGAGAGGAGGGTCTTGTTGTTTCGGAGTGCCTTATTGATGAGGAGCTCTTTGTGGTGCCATGATCTAGAAACAAGCAAAAGTTCATCGTTAATTAGCAAAAAAACCTTATTCAACTCTAGGGCACAATATGAATAAGAAAGAAGGCAAGACTTTTCTAAACTATCTCGTAGCCTCTCACTCAAGATAGTGGAGTGCTTCACAACCTTGAATGAGACACTATGCTATGAGGTATGCATGGACATCCGAGGAATATTTTAAAACCTCATGATCTAATACCAAGTTTGTAACAACCTGAAATAGTATCCTAGTCGTCACACGACGAATGAGATATCCGAAGGAAACTCACCCAAGAAATCTCAAGCATCTTAAGCATTCATGGGTAATAAATCAAAACATTTGGGAAGATTAGGGGAAAAGGGCTACGGACTATTTTTAGAAATGAAGCAATATTAAAAAGCAGTGGAACTAACAATCATTTTTGTCCATAAGCATACCAACTAATACATAATGGATAAAACTGGTATGGTTGGTTTCCATCAAAAAAAAATCATAAATTGACAACATAGAATGTAAAAGCCTCAAAAGGGCCATAAATACATCATCTCGAAATAAATAGAAAATACAAGATAGGATGAAAAGTGGAAGAGTCCTACACTAAGGGCTCACCACAATAACAAGCTAGTCTTGAATGCCAACTACTAGCCACGAGTGGGTGGAGGAGTGTATGTCCCTACATGGTTAAATCATGCAGGCAAAATATGCATTAGTACTTTGAGAATATACTAAGTATGTGAGAATGCATGAAATTGTAATGCCATAATTCATAAATATAATATATACATAGGAAATAAGATTAATGTAAAATCATGAGTGAAATAAACACATGACTCAATATGAATGAGAATAAATGCATGAGAAAACATAAGTAATGGGATCATGTCATAGAATCATATACTTCTGGGAGTGAACCTTAACCGATATATAAGACCATGTAAGCTACTACATAGAATCCAACATAACCCCCTATGTTGGCACGAGGAGATCACTTTCCGGGTGGAACTCCATCAACTTAGCATGCATCATAATAACATGAATGACCTAGGTGGATCCACTAGCCTATCCTACAAGGGATCGTATGGTGGAAATTAGTTAATGTGACAAAGGGTTGATTCTAAGGTTCCCTTACCGAACCCCACCTCAATGCTACAACTCAAACATGAATATACACTTGGCAAATTAGTTATAGGATACCATGAATATCATTTAATAACTTAAAACGTCATGAAATCATCAAACATACATAATATCTTAAAGGAACTTAAAGAAAGGATAAAAGACTTGAAAAGAGACTTTATGGGTGGAAGGATACCCATAAATAAACTCACATACCTTGGATGAAATAGAGAGAAATAAACTTGTAGACTTTGAGGAAGAATTTGGAAACCCTAGCCTTGCCTTAACTTGTTTTGAGAGCCCCTTTTTGCCTTAGAAAATTTTGAGAGTGAAGAATGATGAAAATTAGGGCTTAAAGGTTGATATAGGTCCCTTTTCCATCCCCAAAATGACATAGTTTAGGCATAGAATTGATGGAAATGACCAAATTATCCCTTATTAAAAATTATCGAATTTGACTTACGAAACTCCAATTATGGGTCGTAGGTCAACTTACAGACCGTATGTTATGCTTATTTGATAACACACTAGAAATTCCTAAAAATCAACTTTGTTGGACCCAAAGCTATGAAGCCGTGTTACAGGTTGCATCCTATTCTACGGTTCATCTGATAACACATGAGTCACCCTTCAGCAAATTCTAAATTTCCTTCATATTTGGGGCCCGCTCTCGAAACGACCTATGGGACATAAGATATCCTACGGGTGGTCACTTGATCTGTGGATTACCCCATATTTAAAAGCTTTTTCCCTTTCCTGAAATTCATATTCACGGACCAACCTTATGGGTCGTATGTGCACTTTAGGGGCCATAAGTGCTCCTTGTAAACCAAACCTCAGATCATTTTCTGCACAACTTTTCTACACTCAAGGATCCTAAACTGGGGGTCGTTATAACTATAAATGCCAAAATTATGAAATTTGGTGTGAATCATTATTTGACTAGATTGTAGCGCTTTGGAGTATATTCATAAGGAGATAGCTCTGGTAAAAGAATTATCATGATTTTTTACCAAGGCAATTGAATTTCTAACCTACAGCTAAGTGTGTTGAACCTTGTATTTCTTGGTTGAATATTGGAGAGTAATAAAGATTTGATATTGAGCAAAATGATCATGAATTGACTTAATAAAGGCGAAGAGGTAATAAAATGATTATATGATAATGTGTGAAAACTTTGCTTGTGACTTGATATATGATTATTCGTGTTGCTTTAGTAGTTGAGTGATGATGGTTGATGATGTTGACTCTTCTAATTGAGATAATTGGTTCATTTTGTGATTTTCGTGATCGAGAGTTGTATATTTCCTAAATTAACTCAAGTGTTGACGTATGAATTGTGCTATAGTTTAAAGTGATTATTGTCACATTTTAATTATGATGGTGAAATGAATGTTGTATGAATTTGATATTGTACTAAAAATTTATTGAGGAACACTTGTGAGGATAATGACTCTTTGATGAGTAGGCTTGAATGATGATGATAAATGGACTATTGAGAACCTAGAAAATGATGTGGTAGAATTTGTGAATAATTTTATCAGTGGGGATTCTATATTTGGTGAGATGATGAAATTGATTTGATGTGACCAACAAATGTATGATCGGTGTGAACTCTTTGCATACTTTCATGCCCATTTGAAATATGATTGATGTATTGCATTGAAACTTTGATTGAGTATTACTTTAGATAAAAATATCGAAGGAAAATGGTTCTGGCAAAGTATAACAGAAGTCGGAGGGAAATGGTTCTAATTAGAGATGAAAGATAAATGTCGAAGGAAAATGGTTTTAGTGTATACATGATCTATGTGAGGCCCGCATCGATTCCGGTTTGAGGTGATTAGTGGATATATATCATAAGACAGATATACATCGTGATTATTTGACATTGCATTGTGTTAATTGCACTTCATTACATCTCATTTCCCTCATTGTATCTATGTGGATATCTATATGGAGTGTGATATATGTATATTGGTTAACTCTATGCTTATAAATAATTGAAGATTATTTGTTGCTTTTCGATATACTCGTATGGTGAAGATGTATATTGTGTATGCTGGTTTTTCCTACGTGCAGGGTTGTAGTTGTTGAGGTAGAGGAGTGCATTTGTTCTTTATTGTTTTATTTAGGTTTAGAATTCATTTGTTGGGTACCATGTTATTGGGTACTCACCCTGTGTTTCTACACTTGTGTAGCTATTGAGTCAAGTATTTCCTAATCTCTTTACTTCCTAATTTGGACTGAGCTTTGAGACAGTGTGAGAAGTTGCAACTAGTCCTCTTTCAGTGAATCCTTCAAACTTGTATTTACTTACTGTTTTTGTTCTGTTTGAGAATCAAAGACATTGAGACTTGTATAAATTTCTTTTGAATTTTGTGGTAGAGGCTTGTACATGTCACTATTAGAAAAATATAAATTACTCAGAGATTTTACTTAGAGAGTTTTTTATAGAAATTTCCTATGAATTTTCGTATGAAAATATGAAATTCCTAAATTCTAGAACTTTTTTCATGTGAAAATATTTCTCCAAAAAAGTTGGTAGGTAAATTTGGAGCCATTTACACAAAATCATTAGATGGGAATTTATTTGGGGCAACTAATCTGCAGGTATCATTTTCATAGGTAAATCTGCAAGTAATGAACAAAAACTAATTTTCATGTTAGTTTTTACTTGCAAATTTAGCTAGGGATACTTACATGGGAATTTATCTAGGGATATTTTTATATGTGGTATTATCTGAGAATTCGAGTCCTACAAATTTTGTTGGGAATTTATTTATTGAGAATTTTCTTACATAGAGAATTACTTGAGAATTTCATTGTTATGAATTTGTTGGAAATTTTTTCTCGAAATGTACTTGGGAATATGTATACTTGAAAATTTTGTTGTTGCAATTATATCTGGAATTTTTTTATTGACAATTTATCTTAGAACTCTTTTATTTGGAGATTTACCAAGGAATGTTTTCTTAAAACTCTAATAAGGGTTAGAACATTATCGGGAAAGATAAAGGTGCTGGAAACAATTGAAATTATTATATTTAGTTTTAAAAAAAATAATTGTATAAATGTCATGCACATTTTTCAATTCTTTTTAACTTACATGTAAAAATTTTGTATCCGTGTAAAAATCAATTATACGAATTTTTATCTTTCTGGATTTTATTATTACAAATTATCAAAATTTAGGCTAGTTATTTATCCAATAGAAAAATAACTGTCATAAAATATTATTAATGTTGATATAATATTCTTAAAAAATATTAAAATTGTGTAGTGTTAAGCAGGTCAAGGCAATTTCTAAGTAGAGAAAAACTCTTTAATATACATTAACCAATGTGAAGTTTAATTATCTCATTCGATGAATAAAATTGTCTTAAATGAAAGATTTTTTTTTTTACTTATATCCAACTTGCAAATCCTTTTTATAAGTATTAAAAATGATGATTTCTCTATAGTATGCTATTAAATGATATTTATTTGTAAATAGTATTTGTAACTAAGCATGTTAAGATATAATTATTAAAAATAAATTAAAATTATAAATACCACAAATACTTAATAACTATTATTGGTTATAACTTTCTTTCTCTTTATACTTATAAGTTATTTAAATGATCATTTTTATTATGTAATTTATTTACTTTTTGGCGTGTTTGTATTTTCTTGCTTCAAAGTTATGTTTTATTTTACTTACTTAGAAAAAAAATTTATTTGTACAGTATTTCTATTATATATGAGGTGAATTGTTTTTACAAAATAGGAATATTCATGTTATTTAGAGTTTTGGCAAAATAAATAGTACTAAAAATAAACACCTTTTGAAATATCTAAAGTCTAGTCATCTTATCAAGTTAATTTCTTATATATACATTGTTATTACAAAATACATATTTTAAAAATATTATCTCTTTTGACTAAAAAAAAAGGTGGATAAAATACATAAAGTATATTTAAACTTATGTCATATTATTTTTATTAATCTAAAAAGGAATTAGAGATATAAATATGAGAACATTCTTTAATTTAGTATCGGGAATTTTGGTATAATTCCATTGGTATGTTTTGTACCACGTCGGACGAATAAATAAAAAAAATTATATTTATAATGATATACATAAAAAAAATCGGTATAACGGAGCTTCGAGAAATAGCTATGATAATCAATTAATGAGTGTTTGGGCAGTGGCTTACTTTCGGGTGGGGATTTAGGGGTGGAGGTAATAATAGGAAAGAAAACTACCAAAAATATTTTTGATTATTTTTAGTATTTTTTGTAAGAAAATTCACAAATAATTTATCTGAATTCAAATTCTTAGATAATTTACTTGGGAATTTTTTTGCAAGTAATAATTACCCATAGAGGTATATCCATCGAAATATTTTTGGTAGGAAAATTCTCAGGAAACTAACTTACCTGTGAATTTTCGTAAATAATCTCAGAAAAATATTCATCTAATTCACAGTTTTATGGTAGTTTGTCACACCAGTTTTTGAATTGATTTTTAGAATTGAATATCCTTTTTTTAATGCTTTTCCTTTCATACTAGATTATATTTCTGCTTTATTTTTCACATTCTTTTGTCATTTCCTTGTTGAGGTAGACTTACTTAAGTGGGATGAAGACCCGATTTTGCATCCTGGCAAAATAGTTAACAGTAAATTTTAATAATTTGCTTCTGCCTCTCTTTTCTAATAGTTCTTCCTCAATGTCCCTGTCGAATTGATATAATCCATAGTTCAATCTTGATTAATAATGTTAGAAGTAGAGGTCTCAGCAGGATCTTTTCATCTTCTTGCTTTTCTCACTATCATAGTTTGTTTCGTCAAATTTTTTTTTTTTAGTAGTATTTATATTTTAAAAGTAAGATATTTGGTCAAGTTTGTGAGGTATATTGACTTTGAGGAGAATCCATAAGTTTTCCTGACTGTGCTCTTTAGAATCAGAAATCGCCACCTCTGCATGTTTGGTATCCTTTCCAGTAGAATTCATGATTTTGTGTACAGCTAGGATCAACTACAACTCTACAAGGCTTCTGATTCTACATTACTAGAAACCTGCCCTGTTTTCTCTTTTTCTCCCACAATTTCTTCTTGAATGTCAGATAAAATGTAGCAGTGAAAAGCAACAATGTTGAAAAAAACAATTGGACATTAAACAACAGAATGGCAAACTACATTAGAGTGACAGCATGGATAAATGACACGACAACAACAACAACAATAACATACCTGTGGATAAATGAGACGACGACAACAACAACAACAATAACATACCTGTGGATAAATGAGACGACGACAACAACAATAACATACCTCTGGATAAATGAGATGACAACAACAACAATAACATACCTCTGGATAAATGAGACAAGCTAATTTAATTTATATTGGGCGAGCAAACTCAAGGAGTTGTTTGTATCCTTGGAAGAAAGTAATATCACTTTCTTCTAACATCACAAGCGCTTCTACTCCTCCATCCCGGTTTTTATTATCCATTAGAGCAAATAAGTTACACGGAGGACTTAACAAGCTCACTCTTTGTGGTCTACCCCATCCAAAGTCTATGTTATAGAAAGGAAAATTGCATAAACTGCTACATCTATAGGTATCAAAACCTTCTCTGTTAAATACTTGTTGCACTTCTGATATGAATGTTCCATTACGGACTTACTCTAGAAGAAAATCTAAACAAGCATGTGGAGATAATCTATCTTAGTTTATTTTAAGTTGGA
>JBCEWC010017801.1:0-12297 GCA_038996855.1 Solanum aculeatissimum
GTAAAATTCCTTACAAGAATAATATCAGTTGCTCCTCTTGGCCCGTGGTTTTTTCCCTTATTTAAAAGGGTTTCCACGTAAAATTCTTGGTGTCGTTATTTTCCCATTTTGTCCCATTATTATTTTACCATTTATTATTTTGTGTGGGTCCCTCATTTTTTTCCCAACACAATCACCTAAGTACTACAAGTCACCTCCACCCCCACCAACATACTATGAACAATCACCATCATCTTACAGGTCTCCACCACCTCCAACAAAATACTACGAGCAACCACCAACTTATTACAAGTCTCCACCTCCACCATACTACCAAGAATCTACACCTTCCTATAAATCTCCTCCACCTCCTCCAAAATCCTATGAACAATCACCTTCAACCTATAACTCGCCACCTCCTCCAAAGACCTATGAACAATCACCATCATACTACTCACCTCCACCACCACCATACTACAACTGAACACCCACCTATGCCTCACCTCCAATCACCACAGAAATACGAGCAAACCATCACCTATACTTCACCTCCACCCCCATTTACCATATCCCCCACCACCAACCTACTACTAACATTCAAAATTCTCTTCAATCATTTCCCACCATCTCCATGACTTGTTAACTCCTTTTCATCCTCCATCTGAAGGTTACCATTACCTTTGCCAATTTTTTTTTGTATGCTTCCCAAAATGACCGGCTTTGTCAGTTGTATGTTCTTTTGTTTTAATAATTCGTAATATTTGTCATTGGAGATTTAAGTAAGATCCTTGAGATCTCCAACATTTTGGCTTATTGTATCAAGATTCTATTTTGGTGTAATTTATCAAGAATTCCATTTTGCTCAATACTGTCTTCTCTTTGACTAATATTTCTTTGGAGGATTTTCTTCTAAATACTGGTTTATAACCTATTTAGTACAAAATTTTAACAAGAAAAGAAGAAGAATGAGGAGAAGTGCAAAATATGGTCACGGATGGATGCTTCAACAAACTGCTGTATTTTGGATGTGGATTATAATTGTACTTATCAGCTTTTAACAAAACAAAATCATAAAATATAAACAAAATAGTAAAGAGAATTTTAATTTAGGTATATGCATTGTTCTTCTAAAAATATTTATAGTTGGTTAATAAGTCAAAAGATATAACGTTGTTGATCTTAAAAAGTAGAATCACATAATACAAATTTACTAAGACTCCACCAGGAATTAGCCCTATGTAACTTAAATATTTTCACTTTCCATAAAAACATGGATGTATTCCCATTTTCTTTTTCATTCTCATAATATAACACTAAACTAGAACACCTACCTAATAAAAAATAATACAGCATTAGAATTATTTCTAGAAAAACAATTACCAGTGCTATTTCAACTTCTCCCGCCAACTGATGTTTCCGGCGCCGGATGCTCACGGCTTGCTGTCTTATTACCCCTATGTTTGTTTCTATCTGTAGGTTCTTTCCCTTGCCTTTTCTACTCTTTTCGACAATTTTCTGAGCTATTTCAATCATTCGTTTGGTTTTGAGCTTGTTACAATATCTGTCCTTTTTCCTGCATTTGTACATTGGTGTTGCTACAGAGGTTAACATATTAGTTGTCAAGCTGCTAAAGGGGTATTTGGGGTTGACGTGATTTTGTGGATTCTAATACTTGTACATTTTCCATTGGTAAGTTCTAAGGTAGACTTGGAGCAATTTGGTAAAGGATAAAATATTTTGTTTGAAAGGCCTATGTTCCATTCCCCTGTCAATAGTCTCACTTAGTTGGCATTGTTTATGTTCAGTGTAAAGATTGTGGCATATGTTGGTCCTGTATTTAGCTTACGCGATCTTTCTTCAATCAGCAACAACAATTATGCTTCAACGCCAACTAGTTGGGGTCGGCTATACGAGTCCTCATTCACCAATTCACTCCCTGTGGTTTTTTTTTAATGTTCTAGTGAGGAGGCGGGTGAAAGGTTGACTATGGTGGTTATGAAGAGAGGTAGATGTAGGCTAAAGAAGTATTGAGAGAGATGATTGGACATCTGCATCATGACCCTAGATAGTAAGATATGTAGGTCAAAGATTAGGGTAGAAAGTTAGTAAATAGTCGAGCATTGTCTTGTTTCCTAACGTTGTTGCGGTTCTCTTCTCTGTTGTTTCTGGTATAGCTTCTTAATTATTGTATTTGCTTTACATACTTAATTTATATTATGTTTTACTTAAGTCGAGAGTCCACTGGAAACCTCTTTAGGGTAAGGCTGCGTACACACTACTCTCCTCAGACCTCTGAGATTACATGGGTATGTTGTTGTAATACTTAATAATTTGATCTTTTAGATTGAATTAAGGGTTCTCCGCCAGTAAGGATTCTTTATATTTTATACTTGTCCCTACTCTGTCTTATAATCCGTTCAAACTAAGAAGATTTTCATGTCAAACACTGGTCTAACATAGGATAGAACATGATTAAACCATCTTCTTTTACTAGCACATGCCATTTTTTCTTTTCTTTTTTTATCTGCTATCTGTGTGCAAATTCTGCCTGATTTGATTACTTCTAATCTTGTCTTCATACATTAAAAAAGAAAATCTGAGGTATTACTACAGGCTACTTATGCTTTTTTCGAATAAGCATTTCATATGCCAATTTTAGAAGAGATCCATAGGAATTTGCTTTTTCTCCGAGAAGGATTATCATGGGGAGCATCATTGAAGAAGTTGTGTAAAGGACACTGTCTACTTCACGTACCATAAGTCGTCTGATGAATGTGATTTTTTCAGCAAGATTATTGGCTTTGCGCTATGCTCTACTTCTCTTGTCTTGTTTTTATCTGGTCTCGAGACAGGGAGAGGAGTTACTGCCTCATTTGTTAATTTTAAACACATCCAAGCAAAAAATGTGAAAATTTTCTTTTACAAGTCAAATTGGAAAAGATCAAGCTGGTTGGTTACCCAAATAAATTCTGCAATTAAAGTCACTTAAACCTGGTCAGATAACAGTAAAATAAGTTGGTATTTATTTTGGTTAGAAGTTTTGTTCCTTCTTTTGTTTAATCTCTTGTACCTGAGGTGACATATTATCCAACTAGGTCTCTTATTGTATTAATCTGAAATGAGTTGACCTGAAACAGAACCAAATTGACAATGTGTATAGCATTTCTTAAATTTTAACACATAGGAAATTTTTAACATAAATATTTTGTAACAATTTTCAAAATTTCTGTGTTTTCTGGTAGCTTTGACATGATCTTATATAGATAGGATGTCAGTGCTGATACCCGCTGCATTTTTCTTGCTTTTATTTTGAGAAAGGGGCAATGTCAAACTTTAGATTATGAGTCAACTTACAGATTCTGGCATTGAGAAAACAACAAAGAAAATGCCCCAATTTCTGTTTTTTCTGTTTGTTGTTAAGAAATAGTCTATCTTTAACTACCTTCTGGTATATAGATCCTCTTTGTTTTATTTCAGTTATGTGTCAGCAGATAATGCCTCCCACTTAGTACTGATCAGGTCTTTATTAGGACCTTGCTCTCAGCTTAGTGGGTAAGTGGGCAACAGATAAGCTATTACATTAATGTTGATAAGTGTGTCACTTTGCTCTATAAAAACCAGAGTTCCTTACTAAACTATGCAACACAACTTCTTTGGGTATAATTTGTTCCAAATCATAATGAAAAGCATAGGGAAGTTGGGGCAATGGTCTTTTCTAACGACTGCATTGGCAATTTGCTTAGTAGCCAGCACTGTAGTTGCTGATTACTCTTATGGCTATACTTCTCCATCACCTTATAGCAACTCTAACAAGTACTACAAATCACCATCTCCATCCAAGTATCATGTATCCACTCCTTATTACAAGAAACCTTATCCATCACACCACTACTACAAATCACCAGCAACTTTAAAGCATGCCTATTACAAGTCGCCGTCACCAGCAAAATATTACAAGTCGCATTTTCCAACAAAATATTACAAGTCACCTCTTCCTTCGGAGGGTTACTACAAATATCCATCTCCTTCAACGCACTACTATAAGTCACCAGTTGTAACAAAGTATTACAAGTCACGTACTCCTTCCAAGCATTATTACAAGTCACCCACTCCTTCAAAGTATTACTACAAGTCCCCGATTCTTTCAAAGAACTACTACAAGTCCCCATCGCTTGCAAAGTATTATAAGTCTCCCTCGCTAGCAAAGTACTACAGGTCGCCTACTCCATCAACACACTATTACCACAAATCACCATCCCCAACAAAATATTATAAATCACCTGCCCCATCTAAATACTACAAGTCTCCTTCGTCAACAAAATATTACAAGTTACCAGTTTACTACAAGTCTCCCCCTCCACCACCAACTTATTATGAGAAATCACCTTCGTACTACAAGTCACCTCCACCTCCACCTCCACCAAAATACTATGAGCAATCACCTAAGTACTACAAGTCACCTCCACCTCCTCCAAAATCCTATGAACAATCACCTTCAACCTACAGTTCACCACCTCCCCCAAAGACCTATGAACAATCACCATCATACTACTCACCTCCACCACCAGCGTACTACAAGCAAATGCCCATCTATGCCTCACCTCCACCACCTGAGAAATACGAGGAATCTGTCTCCTATGCTTCACCTCCACCCCCGTCACCATCTCCCCCACCACCAACCTACTACTAACACTCGAATCATTTCCCATCATCTCCATGACCTATTAACTCTCTTTCATCCTCTGTTAGAATGTTTCCATTTCCTTTGCCAAAATTTTATGTATGATTCCCAAAATGACCAGCTTTGTGTGTTGTATGTTCTTTTGTTTTGATAACTCATTAGTATTTAATTATTTATCATTTGAGATTTAAGTTAGATCCTTGAGATCTCCATCAGTTTGGCTTATTGTATCAAGATTCTTTTCTTGTGTAATTCATCAAGAATTCTACTTTGCTCAATACTATCTTCTCTGTCTAATATTTTTGAGAGAGCATCTCAGATTGTTGTCTCAAGATGTTTTTCTTCTCAATTATGGTTTATAACTTCTTTACTACAAAATAAACAAGGCAAAAGAAAAAGAATGAGGAAAGGTGCAAGATATGTTCATGGGCAACAAAAGTTTCTTCTTTGACTTAGTGGCTATTACTGTATTTTGGATTATAATTGTACTTATCAGCTTCTGAGAAATACATAATATAAAATAAACAGAACAATAAAGAAATTAGGAGAATTTTAATTTAGGTGTATGCATCTTTTTTTTCCCATTATTTTTTTTAGAGAACTATCGGTGGGAAATGATATAATGTTGTAGATCTTAAAAGGTTGAATTACAAAATAAATGAAGACTCCACCAACAAGCCGTATGTAAGGGGCCGTTTGAATTAGTTGATTATAAATAACTGATAAGCTTTAAACATTGAAACTGATTTTTTTTAATTGAATAATTACATGTTTGGATTGAAACAACAAAAAATGTTGATCAACTGTTCTTTTGTTAGAATGACTAGAATATCCTTAAAAAGTTTATAAAAAATTATAATTTAGAAGTATTCTTGTAAACAAAAGGAAGAATAATGTACACAAAATGAAGGGAAAGTTAGGAGTTTTGTTTTGAGAAAGATACTTTGAAAAGTTGAAAAAAAATATTAAGGATAAAATAGTAAAAATTTTAATCAAAGCAAAAATGTTTATAAGGTGAAAAATCATAGTTGGGGATGACCAACTATGGCTTTGGGTTGATTTTAGCTAATAAGTACTTTGGTGTTTACTAAACTCGTAGTAAGTCTACACAACCAGCCCATTAGCGTTCACTTAGTACAAAAACCCATTATTCACGACTCACAAGCATCTAATAGTTCAGAAATCATATACTATGAGAAATAGTAACATCACTTTAATCTACTTTTATCTGAGTGGTTATTGAACAATTACAAAATTCATGTAGGATGAAAAAAGGAGCAATATCATTTTCGGCACAATGAGAAAATTGCTGTTGTCTTTAGAGACGGGCTCTGCTCCTGCAATAACTGTTGGTGGAAGTCTTAGACTGTAAAGTATTAACTATAATATGATGAATGTAATTTTTCAGCAAGATGTTTGACATTGCACTATGCTCTACTTCTCTTGTCTGGTTTTTCTCTGGTTCAGAGAGACAGAGAGAGGAGTTACTGCCTCATTCTTTTATTTTAAGCGCATCTGAGTAAGATATGTGAAAATTTCATTTTATGAGTGAATCGAAAAAGATCAAACTGGTTGGTTATCACCAAATAAGTTCTGCAATCAAAGTCTCTCAGATAACAGTAAAATAAGTCTTATCTATTTTAGTTGGAAGTATTTTTTTCCTTCTTTTGTTTAATCTTTTGAGATCTCATATAGACTTTGTTGGTATAGGAGCCCATTGCAGATAGTTGTTGCATTTTTGTTCTTCAAACTCTAGATCATAAGTCAAATTACAGATTCTGGCATTGAGAAAACAACAAAGAAAATGCCCCCATTTCTTTGTTCTGTTTATTGCTAAGAAAGAGTCTATATTTAACTACATTTTGGTACATATATCCTCTTTTGTTTTAATTTTATTTTAATTATCATTTGTCAGCAGATAATGCCTCCCACTTAGTACTAATAAAAGCCTTTATTTGGACCTTGCTCTCAGCTTAGTGGGCAAGTGGGCAACTAAGAAGCTATTTATTACATTAATGTTGAGAGGGGTGTCACTTTTTGCTCTATAAAACCAGAGCTCCCTACTCAACTATACAACACAAGTCTTATTTCTATCCTTTCCTTCTCTAAGTATAGTGGTTCCAGATCAAAATGAAAAGCTTTGGGAAGTTGGGGCAATGGTCTTTCCTAACAGCTGCATTGGCAATTTGCTTAGTGGCCAGCACTGTTGTTGCTGATTACTCTTATGGCTATACTTCCCCCTCACCTTCTCACAACTCTAACAAGTACTACAAATCACCATCTCCATCCAAGTATCATGTACCCTCTTCTTATTACAAGAAACCGTATCCATCACACTATTACTACAAATCACCAGCACCTTCAAAGCACGCCTATTACAAGTCGCCATCATCAGCAAAATATTACAAATCACACTTTCCAACAAAATATTACAAGTTACATGTTCCTTCAAAGCATTACTACAAAGCATCATCTCCTTCGAAGCACTACTATAAGTCACCAGTTGCAACAAAGTATTACAAGCCACATACTCCTTCAAAGCATTATTACAAGTCCCCATCGCCCGCAAAGTACTACAAGTCGCCTACTCCATCAATGCATTATTACTACAAGTCACCATCCCCAACAAAATATTACAAATCACCTGCTCCATCTAAATATTATAAGTCGCCTTCACCAACAAAATATTACAAGTCACCAGTTTACTACAAGTCTCCCCCACCACCACCAACTTATTACGAGAAATCACCTTCATACTACAAGTCACCTCCACCCCCACCAACATACTATGAAAAATCACCATCATCTTACAAATCTCCACCACCTCCACCAAAATACTACGAACAACCACCAACTTATTACAATTCACCACCTCCCCCAAAGACCTATGAACAATCACCTACATACTACTCACCTCCACCACCATCGTACTACAAGCAAACACCAACCTATGCCTCACCTCCTCCACCGTCGTACTACAAGCAAACACCAACCTATGCCTCACCTCCACCACCTGAGAAGTACGAGGAATCAGTTACCTATGCTTCACCTCCACCCCCATCACCATCTCCCCCACCAACTTACTACTAGTACTCGAATCCATTCTCTTCAATCATTTTCCACCACCATTAGGTATTTTCATTTCTTTTGATGCTTCCCAAAATGACCAGCTTTGATTATATTGCTGTGTGTTCTTTTGTATTAATAATTCATAAGTAATATTTATTTTTGGAGATTTAAGTAAGATCCTTGAGATCTCCATCAATTTGATATATTGTATCAAGATTCTGGTTTGTATAATTTATCAAGAATTCTATTTTGCTTAATATTATATTTTCTGTCTGATATTGTTTGTGAACTCTATTATAAGTACACCTCCTGGACATACTTCCGAGTGGCTATCTCAATTCTCAAGTGTTTTTTGTTCTCAATTATGGTTTATAGTAACTAAAATGGATTTTTGAACAAACACGTTAGATTTTTTCAATATGACCTTATTAGATTCAAATGACACTTTCATTTCAGCTTTACTAAGTAAGGCCACGAAAATCAAGTTTGCCCGCATTTCAGGAACATGTAGCACATCCATAAAGGCTAAAGTTTTTCCGAAAGTGAGCTTCAAGAGCACTTTACCCTTACCCAAGACTTTAGTAGTTCTTGAGTCTCCAAAATAGACTACTTCACTATTATCTCCTATAGATATAAGAGACAAATGCTTCTCGATTTGCATAATGTGTCGAGTAGCCTCAGAATCTACCGTCCATTCTTTTATATGTGCTACAATATTCACTTGAGAAATCACAGTTGTGATAATTTCATCTCCTTCTGCTAAATTAGCTTTGGGAGGATAACCCTTTTCTTTGTCATTTTTTGTTCTCTTCCTGCACTGTGCAGCAGGATGACCTAATTTTCCACAAGTAATACAAGAGTCTTTCTTTTTTCTTAAAATTGGGGTTGTAAGGCTTGTAACCTCAAGACTTATTATCATACCTTTTGTTGTTGTTGTTTTGGCCTTGTACTAGATTTGCCTAGAGCGTCAACTCTTTTGTTTTGAATGACTCATTTCTATTGGTGTCTTCAATTAGAATGTGAGTCACTATTTCCTCAATAGTGAAATTTATTTGCTTATGCTTTAAGTTAATCTTATAATCATTCCTTGAGTCAGACAATTTTTCAATCAGATCTCCAACAATACATTTTTCTGATAAAATGATCCCCTTGGATTTCAAGTCTTCAAGCAATTTTTGATATTCATTGATTTGAATTTTCATCTCCTCTCGTTACTCATCTGTCATTAATAAAATCTTCCAACCACAAACTTTTGTTTGGTGGCATCTTCAGCAGTAAACTTTTTAATTAAGGCTTCCCAAATAACTTTTGCTTCTTTGCAGCTACAGTATACATCATATAGTTCGATAGAAATAATTTATAAAATAATGTGACGACATACCTTATTGGCATATTGCCATGATTCTAAAATTTTGTTATCAACATCTGTACCAAGTTGTGGATGTAATAATGCATTTGCAACACCATGAACATCGAGTAGTGAAAAAATACGTTCTTGTCATCTTTTGAAATTTTTATTAACGAAGATTTCAATATTTGACACATCTGGAAATGATTTGCCATATGGTAGGACAATTGGGATTGAAGGAACGGGATTAGTATTAACATTGGTAGAGTCAGGGATTCCCCTAGTAGTATTATTTGCCAAAATTTCTTAGATTGTAGTATAATATGTATAAACTATTGTTGTTAGGAAGAAGAAAATTAATACATCAAAATAATCAATGAAAATTTAGATAGATATTACTACAACAATATTTTAAGTAGTGTGTGTATATATAATACTTGAGTTGTGCTAGACACTGTCCTAAGAAACTATTTCAGCAGCGTGAAATATTTCCCTAAGATTAAACAAGTCTTCTCTAAATACTTAGAGGATGCAGAAATTAACAAAATATAAATATTACAAAATAAGCAAGTCGGAAAGGAGATTATAATAGTAAGCAAAATGACAAGAAAGATAAATAGGAGAGAGTGTAGTAACTTTCTTTTCTTTTTACTTCTTCTTTCATGCTTTGTTTCAAGAAGATGCCATATATATACTTGTGAATATTTGACCATTAGGTATAGTGTATGACCTTGTATTTGTCATGCATATGGCTATGTAGTTCCCATGTATATGACCTTGTATTTGTCATGCAAGAGTGTATAGTATGGATAGGAAATATGCCACACAAACTAAGTATTTATCTTACACGTTATAATATTTGTGTTCACAAAATATTTTTATGTAGTCATCAATGACATATTTAATAACTAAGTAATGACATATAGGAAATTGTTAAAATATTTTTAAAATATCCAACAATATAGACTTTGTTGGTATAGGAGCCCATTGCAGATAGCCGTTGCATTTTTGCTTTTCTTCAGACTCTAGATCATAAGTCAAATTACAGATTCTGGTATTGAGAAAACAACAAAGACAATGCCCCCATTTCTTTGTTCTGTTTATTGCTAAGAAAGAGTCTATATTTAACTACATTTTGGTACATATATCCTCTTTTGTTTTAATTTTATTTTAATTATCATTTGTCAGCAGATAATGCCTCCCACTTAGTACTGATAAAAGTCTTTATTTGGACCTTGCTCTCAGCTTAGTGGGCAAGTGGGCAACAAAGAAGCTATTACATTAATGTTGAAAAGGATGTCATTTTGCTCTATAAAAACCAGAGCTCCCTATTCAACTATGCAGCACAAATCTTTAGTTCTATCCTTCACTTCTCTGAGTATAATTTGTTCCAAATAAAAATGAAAAGCTTAGGGAAGTTGGGGCTATGGTCTTTTCTAACAGCTGCTTTGGCAATTTGCTTAATAGCCAGCACTGTAGTTGCTGATTACTCTACTGGCTATACTTCCCCCTCACCTTCTCACAACTCTAACAAGTACTACAAATCACCATCTCCATCCAAGTATCATGTACCCACTCCTTATTACAAGAAACCATATCCATCACACTACCACTACAAATCACCAGCACCTTTAAAGCACGCCTATTATAAGTCTCCGTCACCAGCAAAATATTACAAATCACACTTTCCAACAAAATATTACAAGTTACATGTTCCTTCAAAGCATTACTACAAAGCATCATCTCCTTCGAAGCACTACTATAAGTCACCAGTTGCAACAAAGTATTACAAGCCACATACTCCTTCAAAGCATTATTACAAGTCCCCATCGCCAACAAAGTACTACAAGTCCCCATCGCCCGCAAAGTACTACAAGTCGCCTACTCCATCAACGCATTATTACTACAAGTCACCATCCCCAACAAAATATTACAAATCACCTGCTCCATCTAAATATTATAAGTCACCTTTACCAACAAAATATTACAAGTCACCAGTTTACTACAAGTCTCCCCCACCACCACCACCTTATTACGAGAAATCACCTTCATACTACAAGTCACCTCCACCCCCACCAACATACTATGAACAATCACCATCATCTTACAAATCTCCACCACCTCCACCAAAATACTACGAACAACCACCAACTTATTACAATTCACCACCTCCCCCAAAGACCTATGAACAATCACCTACATACTACTCACCTCCACCACCACCGTACTACAAGCAAACACCAACCTATGCCTCACCTCCACCACCTGAGAAGTACGAGGAATCAGTCACCTATGCTTCGCCTCCACCCCCATCACCATCTCCCCCACCAACTTACTACTAGTATTCAAATCCATTCACTTCCATCATTCTCCACCACCATTGAGTATTTTCATTTCCCTTTACGCTTCCCAAAATGACCAGCTTTGATTATATTGTTGTGTGTTCTTTTGTATTAATAATTTGTAAGCAATATTTATTTTTGGAGATTTAAGTAAGATCCTTGAGATCTCCATCAATTTGATATATTGTATCAAGATCCTATTTTGGTGTAATTTATCAAGAATTCTGCTTTTCTCATTACAATATTCTCTTTGATAAATTCTTTTATTGATCTTTAAGTATATCTCCTGGACATATTTCTGAGAGGCCATCTCAGTTTTTGTTTTCAATTATGATTTATAACCTATCACCTACAAGATTTTAACAAGATGAAGAAAAAAACAAGGAATAAGGAAAGGTGCAAGATATGGTCATGGATCGATGCATCAATGAATTTTTTCTTGATTTGCTGGCTGCTGTTGTATTTTGAATTTGTTAATGTACTCAGTTTTTGTGAATTGTTTTTTGTAAAAATAAATGGAATAACAAATAAATGTAAAGAATTTTAATTTAGGCATATGCATATTTTTTTTCCAACTAGTTTAGCGTACCTGCGTTGCAGCGTGTGTGTGACGCCAATATTATTAAATTGAATACTATAAATATTTGAAAATTTCTTAATATTGTTATAAGAGTATACACTTTTTTAAATTATTCATCCGATATTCATAATTTTAATATTGTCATAAGAGTATACATTTTTTTTAATTATTCATCCAATGTATTGAAGTCCAACTAATTCAAATTTAGACTTGACAGTGATCTCATTCGAGAATAACGCTCTCTACCAAGATTTTTTTTTCATACCTAGCCTACAGAATTCCAAGTAAATGAAACAAT